>JAQGBA010000529.1:0-31413 GCA_034698125.1 Prionchulus punctatus | reverse complement strand
TCATATAGGTTGATGAAAAATGATAAATTTTAAGCGGCACACTCGCGTTTAGCAGCCAAAACGCGTCTTTTGTCCTATAACTAGAAAGTTTGAAAAGTTGGAAAAATAACGACATTTGAGTATCGTTATTTTAAAATTTAGTGACTAAAACCTGCCATCGTTAACGACTAACGAAACGATACTCGAAGCCAGAATCGTTAACTAACGATAAACGACACTAAATTAAAAAATCGGTAACAATAACAGCTCTACATTAAAGTGGTTCGTCTGCCACCTAATCACAACTTCTGCAACTCAACCAATGGATCAGGGTGTTATACAAAACTTTAAAACACATTACCGTCGTCTGGTTTTGGAAGAAATATTATTCAGCATTGATGGCAAAACTGATCTGCAATTGAGTGTCCTTGATGCAATCTACAATTCACACCAAGCTTGGCAGTTAGTTAAAGAAACCACAATTTCGAACTGCTTTCGAAAAGCGGGTTTTGTGAAAGATGCTGATGCTGTTCAGGTTCACTTACCAGAACAAGTTGCAGAACCTGTCGAGGAAGAAGATCGTCTTCAATTTTTTAATTCATGGGAACGATTAGCTGCCCGTGGATTAGTAATGGACGATGGTGACTCAGAAGATTATATGAGAACTGATTTTGACTTGATAACATCTGACAGACCAGCCGATGAAGATATTGTTAAGGATATTGTAAAAAAGTCGCCTGGTTTACCATTAGAAGATGATGATATTGATGACAGTGTCGAAAGTTTGATTCCCTCAAACAGTGAAGTTCATAAAGCTTTTCAACTCTTGCGGAATTATCTTTGTTCCCAACCAAACACAGAGGCACAAATTGTATCATTAACCAAAATTGAAACTACAGTTGGTGATGCTCAATTCAAGTTGAAAAAACAATCTAGTTTAACAGATTTTTTTGTTCAAGAATAATGCGTAAAGTTTATTGTTTGAAATAAAATTTTCATAGCTCAATACAGTACCTCCACTATAACGAACGATTTCTATGGTCCCCTAGTCGTTTGTTATATCGAGATTCCACTGTATTTATTAACACGTATTGGTTCCCTATTGAGATTATTTATTACATTGATAACTAAAGTTCGGCACTACCAAGAACATAACACAAATTTTGAACTTGAGAAAAGTAATAGGAGCATTACAGTACTTACGGAAGTAATGTTTCTTTATTCGGAGGTTCCTTGTACTTGCTTTGAAATTCTTTCGGTGTTCTCCAATTATGAACATTGACGCACAAACCTTTTTTGTGGTTTCTCTCCTAATGAAAGGTTTTTTCCTTGCATTTAGACTCTTTGCTGATATGATGGCTTCGATAATTCCTTTCCATCTTTCTCGGAATATCGAAAAGACTCATTATTGTTGATGGATACTGATTGATGATTGATGATTTGTGGTTTCTGTTATTATTTAATCATAACATCGCAACTTTTTTGTTTCTTATGACGTGTTTCATGTTAAATTTAGTTTAATGTCCTGCGACATTTTTTATAAAACAACTTTTAACTACTGTATTAAGACATCCGGAACATTTAGGAAGAAGCGACATGTCGAGATACGCGTGTTATTTAATTGTTCTCTTACTTGCGTTTTTTCTTTTATCTGCGAATGGATACAGTTGCAATAACAAACTGATCGAAGTTCTCGGCCAATCGTCTCCTCTTATTAAACCAATGTTTTCGTCAGTGGCACCGGTATATGCAGAGTTTCGAAAGAGTCTGAACATTAATACTTCGATAAAAGTATTACCAACAAGTAATTACATTAGCACCGGGCTTGTAGGTGAAGTCAACCCAAAATCGGCCGTGGTCTTCGCAGCAACGCATGTTAATTTTACCATGCATAAAAACGAAATAAAGATTCCGTTTCTAGCGCAGTAAGTGTTTGATATTATTGTGCTGTTACTTTGTTAGTCATTGTCCTATTTCCTTAACTTAATAAAAAAAACAGTTGCACATTGTTTCGATTGCTAATGAGACAGCGACTTCCACTGAAGCGGAAGAGAGGTGACTGCTATGGCCCCGGTGTCCCACATGGACCTTCGGTTGGTTAGAGCTGTCGACCATCGCCACACTGGACCCAAGAAGGTGTAGGAGCATTGTAAACTAAACCCCGAAAAAGAACTGCAGAATGGTACCTCACAATATTTTGAGCAATGCGGTTTATTGTTTCAGACCTATCGTTATTCTTCATAATTTACCTGGCGTGACGAATTTGAATTTAAGCTTAGCGGTCATCGCTAAAATTTACTGCGGTAAAATTGTATACTGGAACGATGTGAAGATCCAAAGTTCGAATCCTTTACTCGAGTTACCTCGTGAAGTAATTCGACCGATAGCTAGACAGGAATCGGATGTGACCACTAGATTATTCACTCAAATTTTGTCCGCGAGGACCGACGACTGGATATTCGGCGAATTCATAGCGCCCAACTTCGTCGGCGGTGCGTGTTGTATTTCTACGACGTGGCCAAATAATAGCGCGTTACTGTACGGCAGTGGTATAGCGGGCATCATTGGATTCGTCTCGTCGTATCCGTACTCAATCGCTTACGCTACAATGAGTATGATAAGTCAATACTCGGTCAACATCGCGAACATCTTTCAAAACAAGTCCATCATACAACTGACGACTGACTCAATGCAAAAAGCTATGCTATCTTACATGGATGACGATCCAAAAAGTTTAGAAATCAGGTTGGACGCTAACCTACCGAAGGATGCATACCCTTTTTGTGCGTTTTCTTACTTGATCGTTAACTTTACATACGACGACGGAATAGATTGTTGTATTGTTCAAGAGTTAGCAGGGTTTCTCGATTGGTTCCTTCAAAACAGCGACGACATTCTAACTGATATGGGATTCGTACCTATTATTGATGGATACAAGCACAAAATTCAAACATTAGTTCTGCAGAAAATGCGCTGTAACGAAGGTTTGGTGTATTCCAATTATTTGGCGAGTCTGAACTTGACAGTTAGTATGAAAACGTGGCAAATTATCATCATAATTATTCTTGTATGTGTCGCTGCGGCTTTAGCTGCTGGCCTTAGCTACTACGTATATAGAACAAAATTTCACGTTGATATGAGCAGGTGGGTAATCCAACCGAGTCGCGTGCGGATCATTGAAGAAAAGTCTAATTTTCATCAGGCTGATTTAATGAGCTATCATTCGGAAAGCGTAAATGAGAATGATCCATATAACAAAACGGGTGGTACCACTAAATCGCACAGCACATCTACGCACGCTGAATCTCAAAGAAAATCCAAAAGACACCTTAAAGAACTCATGATTAGAGGAGTACTCGACGAAAGTCCGATCTTCTTAAGCGCGTTGGAATGCAAACAACCTCAACAATGGTCCGTACAAACCAAACGAGCTCTGGGCAACAGACTGAAGAACGTCATACACAAAAACCTTTCAACATTCATGGGTATCACTACCATTAATTCGGTACCAATGACCATATTCGACTTTTGTTCCAAAGGTACATTGCATTACATCTTGCAAACGAGTCGTTACAAGTTCACCGATGATATCAAGTTCCAATTTGCATTCGATGTTGCGCAGGGATTGAAGTACTTGCATCGCAACAAATTTTGTTACGGGTACTTAAGCTCGATAACTTGCTACTTGGACGCCAGCTGGACAGTGAAGATATTCCAATGGGAAAAATTGGCTGTGTATAGCGCTGAACACTGCGATTTTGGAAAAGAATATGGTCATTTTTCTGAAAGTACCATTCTAGATGAGGTGAAATTAATCGAACTTCTATACGCTCATCCTGACTTGACCAAGAAAGTCAACCAGTCAGTCGATCTATACTCATTCGGATTACTACTGATCGAGATTTTCACCAGAAAACTACCTTACAACGAAGAAATCGAATATGGCGAAATGACGTACACTGAAATTTTGCGGAGAAAATTCAATGAGCAAAAGTTTATTCGACCACGTGGCAATAAAATTCCGAAAGCCATAGATAAACTATCTGCTTTGTGCATGTCCACCGACGAGCAATCTCTAAATATGGCGAAAGTGTGCGAAGACTTAATGAAAAACTGGAATCATGCGAACGGTATCGTCGACATCATTATGGACACTTTGGAGTCTCACGCTGAGGGGCTTGAAGAAATGGTTGAAGAAAGGACAACAGAGTTGCAAAAAGTGAGCCTCGTATTCCATAATTGAGTAACTTTAGTCATGTGATTTAAAAAACATCAGGAATTATACTTTGTTACCTTCTTCCTTCAGCTGACTGAAAGTATGCGTCACTTGCTGAACGAAGTGTTGCCTCCTCAAATAGCTGAGAAGCTACTTGCTGGCGAACCAGTCATGCCGGAACAGTTCGAATGTATCACTGTCTATTTCTCCGATATCGTTGGATTCACAACGATATCGGCGAGATCGTCGCCGATCGAAGTGATGACGTTCTTAAATGACCTGTGGTTAGCGTTCGATTCGGTCATCGAAAAGTTCGACGCCTACAAAGTTGACACGATCGGTATAATTTAAAAATATAATAAATCCGGGGAATTACTGTAGTCTACCACTCTCATAAAAATTAGTTACATGTGCTGTCCGCTTTTACAGGAGATGCTTATATGGTTTGCTCCGGATTGCCCATTCGCAATGGAATGGACCACTGTCGACAGATTGCTTTACTATCACTGGCATTGTTAGAACATTGTAATCATTTCGAAGTAAAGGCTTCAACATCTAGAGCTTCCTTCAAGCTTTTTTCTGCCTTTCAAAAAGATACTGCAAGGCATTTTGGGATATAACTTTTTTAGATTAAACATCTCCCTGGAGAAAAGTTACAAGTTAGAATTGGAATGAATTCTGGTCCAGCTACAGCCGGCATTGTCGGCTCCAAAATGCCTCAGTAGGATTCAGCTTATCTTCTACTTAGGAGGCTTGTATTTACAAAGATTTATTTTTTATGTATTGCGTTTTTGGTGATACCGTCAACACCGCTGCTAGGATGGAATCGACAGGCCTTCCTCAACAAGTTCAAACCACTGAAAATACGCACAAATTGTTAAATGGGTTTTTTCCAAACATGTTTCGATTGATATTTAGAGGGGAAATCGATGTTAAAGTAACATTTTCAATCTGATACAAATTCTAACAAGGACTGTACCTTATAATTCTTATCATTTTCAGGGTAAAGGACTTATGTCCACTTATTGGCTTGTTGAAGAAATAAAGCGAAATTAACATTTTAGTGTCTTTTACTCACCTGTAATTTTTTTGTTTTTGTGAACTAAGCGATTCTCTATGAAATAAACATTTCCGGCCAATTGCAAAAGAAACAAAATTTTTGGCCTTCCAGGAGCGTTTTAGTACAAAATGTAGCTTTGTTATTTGAAAAATTGTCGTAAATTAACGTAAACATGCTCATCTAGCATAGCAAAGAACCGTTATATCCCGCCATTTCGATTTCAGTCGTGTGATCTTCAGGCAACGTTTGCAGTCTACCGAAGAAATACCATCTGCAGCTATGTACGTATACCATTAAAAAATTACCATATTTTCTGAAATTAAAGTGTTTGAACAATAAAACTGACGAAGCTGTTCAAACATTCACCGTCAATGCTACTTTCACAGAATTTATTTGGAGCAAGCTTGAAGCCTATATCTAGAATGGTAAATAGGAGAGTGTTAAAATTTTTATCATATTTGCTATTTCTAACACTCTGTGGATATTGTTTTCTTTTATTTGTCAATTCCATAAACATTCAATGGGACGAAAACAAATTTACCAATCGAACGTCATCAAGCGAAGATAACTTTGAGCTTGAGGAAAAGGAGTTCCAGAATTTGAAACTTTCAACGAATTCTTCATTTGAAAGTTGTTTACCACTTTCCAAAGACGGCCACTCGAGCCAGCTTAGATGGCACAAAATAATTCATCCGAAGTATTGCACTGACGATGTAACAGATGTATTCCTAATACGCTCGAGCATATTCCGGAATTCGCTTCGACTGACACAAAGATCGACATGGGCCCAAGATATAATTGCAAGAGGTGATGACAAAGCAGAGTAAGACAAATTAAATTCTAAAAATGCTTTCAATAGAAAGAAAATCATTAACTTCTTCTTTACCCTATCTTAATACAGGCACACTTGAAACGCCGCGACTTACTACTTGCAGAGCCACTTTGAAACGAGTTCATGAATTTGAGACATTGAAACAGCTTGACTAGTGTGGACATTTAATTTGATTTGTATTTTTCAGAATTAAATCCAGGAAAATTTTTATCATCGGCTCACCTCGCAAAGATTACGTGTCGCCGATGATCGACGTGGAAAGTAAAGTACATAACGACATTTTGCAAGGAATTTTCGAAGATACAATCAAATCGTCAACTCTAAAAGTTCTGTTGGGAATGAAATTCGTGAATGATCACTGTCCGAAGGTTAAACGTATTTATGTATGCGACGATCATTCGATCGTCTTTCCGTGGAACTTATATTCATTAATAACCAATCTTGAATCTGAATCCAGAGATTTCGGCGGATACGTATATGAGTTTAATTTTCCTACGAGAGACAATAAATCGCTAGCATACATATCCGAAAAGGAATATGCTTGCGACAAATATCCGCCATATCCGAGCGGAGCATTTTATTTTCTCTCATTCAAAGCAATGACAATGGTATACTCCCTAGCTCAAAACTACGTGGCTTCGTTTATGGACGATGTTTTCTTCGGTATAATGGCCGAGTTAGGAAATATACCTTTGACTCGATTTGGCGGTATGACCCAAGATTGTAATTCCTTGTTAAGACCGCATTCGCTAGACCATCAGACGAACGTCGTAGTTTGTCACGGAGCCGATTTCGCCAACGAGCAAACGACCATTTGGACGGAGGTATGCCACAAAGTGGTCAATTCAGAAGTTGTTAAACGCATAAACAATGCTTACTGTTTGAAAACATTGTCGTATAATTATCTTGAATAGTAAAATTTTTTTATTCGTAATGGATCCAAGTTGCGATTGGTGCGAATGTTAAAATTTACAATCCGTATTCAGATATTGATTTTTAAGCGTGATATACAGGGTGTCGCGAAATGATCTAGTCACTCTCTACAGGAAGATCCATAATAGATACAGAAATTTCAAGACCTTTTGTGCTCCATGCCGGAACGTTTTAGACAAATTATAAATGCGAATAGAGGCGAAAAAAATTATTGATTAGTTGAAATAAGAGCGAAGTTTTGAGTTTCTGGACGAGTTTTTGTTTTTTGCTAATAAAATTAGTTCGGATTGGTATTATGAGGTGAAACGTAGACCATTAAATTTAGAATTTGAATTCTGTACAAAGCGGTATTTTCAAAATTTCAGCATCTTTTATGGATCTTCCTGTAGGGGGTGGTTAGATCATTTCGCGATACCCTGTATGACACTGATAATAGTCAACTACCTGAATTTAACTGTGTGTTAGAAAATCAATATCTGAATAGGGAGAATAAATTTTTACTGTTGGATGACATTCATAAATATTCAAGAATTCTAACGTGGATAATGGCTGAACAGTAAGCTGTTCAAATGTCAATGCAATTTGTGAGAACGAGTTAGTTGTTGCACGTTCGCCAGCAAAAACTGAAATGATAAATGTAAAATTGTTGAAAAGCATCATACATTTCTTATGTTTGTTTATATTTCTGGTATGTTTTATTGCGTATTTCAAATCTTTTACAAAGTCGCGAAGATATCACGAAGTACAGGATTTCGATGATGAGATAACAGAAACCCAGACGTTGAATCCTGATAGAAATTCTAAATTCAAAAATTGTTTGAATTATTCGACTGGTCATTCGAGTTATATCCGGTGGCACAAGCTAATCCGACCGAAATATTGCACCGACGATATTACCGATGTTTTTCTCATACGTTCTAGCATATACAGAAATACGCTCCGATTAGCCGAGAGATTGATGTGGGCGAAAGAGATAAACGTTGTGGGTGATGACAATGAAAAGTAAAATATTTACATACAGCTTGACTGGCAAAATACCAGCAAAGTTAGCCAGGTCCTTTTTTCTCGTACGCTAATTTGCATACTCCTGCACCAACCGTATCGTTGTTTGAGCTGGTGACCCACGACTTCACCACTGTGATATACACGTGTGGAATTTATGCAAATTAGCATACGAGAAGGACCCAGTTAACTACTCGCGCAGTAGCAACCCCGACTGATTGTTCTACTGATGGTGGACTAATTGCTAATTGTTTATGGCTCTAGAATTAAGTCAAAACGAATATTTATCATTGGCTCACCTCCCGACGGCTATGTTTCTCCACTAGTCGAAATGGAAAGCGAACTGTATGATGACTTGTTGCAAGGAATTTTCGAAGACACCTTCCGATCCATTACCAAAAAAGTTATGCTCGGAATGGAATTCGTCAAACTCCATTGTCAGAAAGTCAAACGGATATACGTTTGTGATGATGATGCAATAGTTTTTCCCTGGAATTTATACAGAAGTATAACATCGATGGACCCTCCGCCAGAGTATGCTGGTGCCGTTCTAACAGCTGGACCCGAATGGGATCCAAATTCAAGATGGCACGTGTCCAGGCAAGATTACCATTGCGAGTGGTATCCTCAATTTCCTAGCGGTACCTTGTATTATTTATCGTACGAGTCATTGGTAACGATGTACTCACTGGCTCGAAGCTACTGGCCACTACATTTGGATGACGTTTTCTTCAGTATAATGGCAGAATTAGGAAACGTGACGTTGACCTCTCTATCAGGGATCAGCCTGGACTGCGGATCCGTGCTGAAGCCCGATTCTGCGATTGATATAGTCGACTTGGTAGCGTGCCATGGCGCCGATTTTGTTAAGGACCAAAGTGAAATATGGACGGAAGTGTGCCGAACTATAGTTCGCTCAGAAAAATCCAACCGTCTAAATAATGCTTATTGTCTGTAAATGTTATGTTCGTGTTTTTTTTGTTTTTTTTGAGAAATCCACCATACTTTTTTATATAAAAAAAAACTAAAAAAAACTGGTGGCTAAATGGGCATTCTTCGATTTGTTTCGAGGTTTCTATATTTGTTCAACTGGCCTAGCCAACAGTCTCGAATCACCGACGTAAGTGGTTTGAAACATTAACGAAATGGAAAAATGCAAAGTTCTACTGTGTTTAAACGCGAAAAGAGTTTGATCTTTTATCGAATTTCATTTGCACACGACTGTCAAAGGTTTTTTTAAATCATCATATTAAATTTCAAACGAAATAGCAATCTTCCTGAACCGGTCGCTTTGTAGCTTCATTCAGCTGGTAAAATGGGTCCATTTTTTAAATTCTTTGTTTTTTGTCAAACCGCTAGTATTTTTTCCACTGGTCAGTATTTAAATACGGTCGATGGGGATTGTACGCCTGAAGTCTACGAAGTAGTAAACAGTTTCAATTCGGAACTGGACAAGAGTATCATCGGATCCACTTGTTTCATGAATATAACTCATCGGTATTTGAATGCTAATCGCGGATTTGTGGCCGGAGAGTCGTATCAAAGTGATTTATTAAAAGCTTAAAATATGAAATTTATCAGTGTGAAAAGCTTGTACATTTTAGTTAGTTTTGAATGTTCAAGAACACTGGACTTTCGATCTTTCATGTTCATCGTGTTTGGTTCAGTGCCTCGAGCATTTGGAATGGTCCAGGGTTCAATAATAACTGTTCTGTGGTCCGAACTATAGTTCGAAGATGTCTCAACTTTTAGGAGGGAAACAATTTTCGTGCGATCAAATCTTGTCCGGAGTTGCGCTACAAGGAAATGTAACAGAGTCTGATATGCAAATGAAATTTTCATGGACCGCTCCGACCCATGAAGAAATAAGATGTCTATCATTCATGTAATAGTTTGCTACCAATAACTTAGAAATGCAGGGAAAAAACCAATTTCTTGTCCAGGATCGCTCTCGCAAGTCCACTGGAACAAAAAGTCATCATAAGGAAAGAATTTTGTCGAAATCCAGGTACTGTATGTAAATTATCAAAAGTTTCAGAAAAGAAATAAGAAACGCCAACAGTCACTTTCAGGTTGTTACAAGATTTTTCACGATACTGAACGGACACTTGCCTTCGATGAGACGGGTCCGGTAAGCTGCTGGATCTTCATCGAAGCGTTACAGAATAACAACGTATTCGTCCAGGTAGTTTCATTGACAACACCTGTTTCATTAAAATCTTTTGCTAACATCATCCTCAGGTGTTATCAATGCAACATAGTAACAAGTCCAGTGAATGTTTCGGCCTAATTCTCTCCAACGACGAAATCGAATCCACGTTCACGGGTCCGACGAGGTTTTGCACCAATGTCACGATGGACAACGCAACCGCTCTGTATGGAAGCAGCCCATCTGGTGTTATCATTTTGCGCTATCATATCTTGGAAAACGAAAAGATGACGCTGCAACTGAGATATTTCAATAGCTTGAAAAAAGGTAATTCATAAAATTATTGCTAAATAACACTAGCGTATTTGGTATTATTCTTGCAGGATGTAACGAGACATTCGTCGGTGAAACATCGGGCGTTACTTTCAGTCCAAATTATCCCGACGACTATTACGCTGGCTTGGATTGTTATTACACCATAGTTGGAATGATTAACGATCGAATAGAGATGACCATTAGAGAATTTTCCCTTCAAGAACCACGAAGAGTCGAACCATCCGGCGATCTCGTTTGCGACGCGGACTATTTCGCAATAATCGACGGTACGCCGGAAATGCTACAGTGGTGCGGCATCATGCCAGCCACCGGCATTGTAATTCAAACTTTTAATAATGTATTGATATTCCACTTTCACACTGATATGATAATCGAAAGCCAAGGATTCAAAGCCGCGTGGAAAACTGTTTCCAGTTGCCGCAATCAAACATTGACGAACTTATTCGGCGTTATCACTAGCATCAATTATCCTGATAACTACTTAAATAATCAACTCTGCGTTACGAGAATCGTACTGCCGAAGGAGTACGCAATTGAAATAGATTTTCAATTGTTTCACTTGCAACCTACGGGAGTCTATGCGAATTGGTGCGACGAGGATGAAGACTACTTACGAATAGGGAGCGAAAGATTTTGTGGTGATCATACGAACAGATTGGATGAAATGAAAATAGTACACGAATCTAACGAAGTCGAGATATTTTTCTACTCCAATCTTCGAGATACAGCACCCGGATACAAATTAATTTACAGGTAGGTAAGACCAAACCCGATGAATCATGTTTCTTCGTACGAGTAGGTCGAAGTAATTCACCTGAGGTGGCAGTTGGCAAGTCATTCGAATAATGAATCAGTCGATCGATAAATAAATCGGTCGACAAATCAGAGTTGGTCACCAAATCAGTCGGTAAAAAAATCAGTTCGTCGATGTTCCATCTGTACGTAAGTCACGTGCAGTTGACTGGTTTTAATTATATCATTCACCAATTAAAATACTTTCGTTGATCCGTTTATCTTCAATTATGTTGGAAAATTGGACTCGTTTGACCGACGAAGAACCATCCCTACATTTTTTGATGTTTGTTTTGTTTTTCAAACATCGAATTGTCGGTTTCTGGATAATTTAACGATTTTTAAGCGAAAAGAAATACTCCGGTATCTTTCTATAGCCCTTATGTAAATTTGTTTTTTCTCGTGTTATTATTTCCTTTTGCCTTTCGATTTATTGATGGTTCGAGATGAAAGGGTGCTTCAGTGTCATCACTTTTGAAATTGAACCTCGTTTCTCGTAATTTAAACCTTCTTATTTGTCTCTTCTGAAGGGTTCCCGAGCATTTTTCTGTTTCGTCGCTGCTCAAAAATGTTTTACTTCGTGTTTATGGTGGTTTTTCTTAAAATCTCAGCCATAATTTTGTGTAGTGCTGTTACACCCAATAAAAGCAAAGAATGCCCACCGAATTACTGGCCGTTCGATAATTTCTGTTTCCAATTGGCTGATGATGGAAAAAGGTGGGCTTTGGTAAGAGCATTTTACCGAAGCCGCGAAGCAACTTTTGCGTACTCAAAAATTTTCAGGCTAACGAAGACTGCAAACTGAGGGACGGGCATTTGGCTATAATATCGAACGAAGAAGTCGAAAGTTTCATTAATGGCAAACTTTTAGAGTAAAAACAAATTTTAGCAAGAAACTGGTCTGTCAACATGTTTTTAAGGATATGTTTTTACTTTTTAAGTAAACCAGATAGCAAAGACAAGGGATATTGGATCGGCGCATCCGACTTGCAATATGAAAGCGACTTTACTTGGTTAGATGGCTCGCGTGTGAATTTCACAAGTGATTCACCCTTCGTAACTACCGAGAACTTGTTCCATAAATATCCATATCATTTTTTAGACTGGTTTACCGGTTGGCCAGAATTTCACTACTACAATCGGCAACCAAACGATGACGGATTGTCGGGGCAAAATTGTTTGGAACTGCGAAGAAGATTCAGTTATCCGTCAAAAGGGCACGGCTATACAGACGAATTTTATTGGAACGACATCAACTGCGCTCGAACCAAACCATACATTTGTCAATACGTCAAAGCTGGAAGTAATTTGCCATTCAATTTTCGGAGTTATCTTCTGCTCAATTACCACTTTTAGTTACGACAACCGAAGCGCCGGCGGAACTTGACTGTAACGAAACGATAACGCTAACAGCGAGCATGTGGCACGCAACGATCTACAGTCCGAATTATCCATCGAACTACGGAGATTTCCTCGACTGTCACATTGTCATTCATGTACCGGAAAAGTCTTGGATGATCTTGGAATTCACGAAATTCGTCTTAGAGCAGGAAATGAAGTAAACATTTTACGAGGCTTACATCAATTTTCGGTTCTAGTCAAATGTTTCTATAGATGCAACTACGATTATTTGGAAATATGGGAAGAAACCAACGCCAATGGCTCGTGGATCGAAGCAGTTCCTGCGGAGAGATATTGCGGCGACTGGGGTTACAAGTTGAAACTTTTGCGAAGGATAGCGCCGAATCAGAAGATGGTCTTGCACTTTCATTCGGACCACAGTCGAGGATTCGGTGGATACCACGCTAACGTTTACTTCGAAGATGCATCGAATCGTAGAAGCATCAATGTTTGCAATAACAAAAAACTACGACCGTACGGAAACAGTTGTTATCTATTTAACAGTTTTCCAAGAGTAACGAAGAAATGAATTGAGAAACTTTGAACGATGATAGTGAGAATTTTGTATGCCAGGTTGAATGGGAAACAGCATCTCAAATATGCAAGTCCAGCGGAGGGCTTCTCGCGAGTTCGCTAAGCTACACCGAAGAGATGTACATCATCGATCAACTTCTACGTTCTCCGGAATATACAACCGGCGACGTGTTTTGGCTTGGTGGTCAAAGGACGCAAGAAAATATTTGGGTTTGGCAGGATAAAAATGATTTCAATTACACAGGTGGGTCAACCTTCGAAGTTAACAAACTCAAAATTGGCACGTGCCTCATTTCACCTTTCTTACCATTAGCTGAACACTGGTTAATGATTTTAAGATTGGTTCGATTCTAGTAGCAATGAAGAGATTGAGAAATCGAAATCAGTCGAAAATTGTTTAACAATACAACAACAGTTCCAAACGACAGATCTGAAGTTGAATTCGTTCCGGATTGCAGATAGACTGTATTGGAGTGCTCGCGATTGTAAAATAGCCGGTGGTTATATCTGTAAGATGAACAGACCAAGTATAAGCCCATTTTCTATTTTCACACTGTCTACAGTGGCGAGCCATTGATATTTTTTATATTGTAGTTGTCAGTGAGGGTGAAAATATAACTGTAACTCTCGAAGAACCGTCCGGATCCTTGGTGCTACCTGGATATCCGAACGACTATCCCAATAATTTTGACTATAGCGTATCCATCTTGGCTCAGGATAAGACTCGGATTTTAATTACGTTCACCCTGATAGACACCGAATACCAGGAGCGCTGCATGTACGACTACATCGAGCTAAGAACAAATGCCAATGATAAGCCGGTGAGATATTGCGGTCACATCCAAGCAGATTGTCCAAATTTTGCGTCGTATTCGAATCAAGCTATTCTCGCTTTCCATTCTGATTATTCCATAACAGCAGTTGGATTTGTGGCTAATTATCAAGTTGTTAACATATCAAATTGTTTCATCGACACTAGCGAACAATTCGGCTATATCAATAGCGTGAATTTCCCATACTTTTATTTGAATGCTTTGAATTGCGAAACAACATTGAGAACGGATGTTAATTCGAGAATCTTGCTGGATTTCATTTACTTCGACGTCGGAGAACAGAACAGCGCTTGCTTCGATACTGACTATGTCGCAGTACATTTAGATGGAGACAACGGTCGACGGACGACCAAACTATGCGGACATCTCAACATGGCTAACGAAAGCCGGAATATATTGTACATCAGTTACGGTAACATAGTCAAGATATTGTTTCATTCAAATGACAATGTTTGGGGCGTTGGCTACAGGGCCTGGTATCAGACACGTAAGTGTTGTTGTTGTTGTTGTTGTTGTAATCTTTTGGTAGCAAGAGTTGGATCGCCTGAAAGAGGCAGGCATTGCAAAAAGTTGCAGCGACTTTCAGGCACCTCGACAGCAAGTGCACAAGCTTTGTGAGTTATCAGTACAATTGCATACCCGTGTAAGTCAATGGAAGTCAAATTTCAGACCCTCGACTGTCAATAGTAGGAACTAGCAGACCTTGTCAGCCATTGTTAGGCACATGAATGCTCTTGCAGTCAATGGTTTACCCGACTTCTTGATGTGGATTAATTTTTTCTAGTGTACAACAAAAACTATACCCAGTACATCGTTTTAAAGCCAAACGAAACCACCGAATTGAAGAGCATCAATTATCCACGATCGTACCCAACTGATCTTTGCATAGACACAATATGTAGAGTACTGTACGGATATCAAATTCAGATTACATTCGAAGAATTATATTTGATACCAGAAGTTCTTCCGGACAATCTCATTCTATTGAATACTCCGATGAATACATCGTATTCGGAATTCGTGTCGAATTTTTCCTACCTGAGTCCGTGGAATCGGGTAACCTTGAGGTATTGCGGATATGAAGAACATAAAACGGCAATAAGACGATTCAAATCAAATTTGTCTACAATTATCGGTGAGTTGTAAATTCTCTGTCTGGCTAAATTGTAGCATCCTTACATCCATAGATCCTTTGTTCTGGTCGGAGAAAGCATTGCAAAATTACACCGGTATAATTGATGAATGCAATCCGAATCCATGTTACCATGATGCACCATGCCTTGAAGGCGAGGATGGTCCATATTGTCAATGCTCTCCATCATACTTGGGTAAATGGTTCGAGCAAGTGATACAGCCTGGAAGCAAGAACTTGTTAATTTTCAGGAATATTTTGCCATTTTTCTTTCTGCGATTTCAATCCATGCCTTCATGGAAAATGCGAAGCTACAAATAATATTGAAGATAAATATGTGTGCCAGTGTCATGTCGATTACACTGGACAACATTGTGAATTTCAAATTCACCCATGCGACTCAAATCCTTGTCAAAATGGTATATGTGAAGAAAGTTTAGGACGATTCGATTGTATATGTCTTGACGGGTACAAAGGTAAAGATTGTGCCAGACTGTATTTGCTTATCTTGCACTGATAGACCACTGGTCTCTGACGCAGGCGATATGTGTGAAAAGAAGGCGTTGTTCGAAGCGAAAACATTACGTGAATCCTTTGTGAGAGATCCGTTTTGGTTGGGCTTGTTCATGATCCTCGGAGTCATGGCGTCAGTGGGCATTGTGAACTGTTGCAGAAAAAGATGGGCTGACACGAAAATGGCTCTATTGTGTAACCCAGTGCAGCCAAAAATGGAACGATCAATTCAATTCGAAGATGATAAGGGTAACCACAAATAAATTTTGAAACATGCTGTTTCCAGTCGACCAACTGAAACTGATTTATATTGCTCTTAACTGCATTTGTTTATATATGACTCTATAGACACACCAGCAAACATGCCTAATGGGTCTGTGGATGAGGATGGCAACAATGACGACGACAGTGAAGTTTATTTCAACTTCACTGATCTCGGTATTGACCCGTGTCAGTACAACAGTTTATTACAAATCGGCGACGTGAACTTCAAGATGAAACTCAGCGACTTGACCGAGGATCAGCTGGAAACGTTGGAGAATTATTTGGAAAAATACCTCCTCGCTTGCGAGAACAACACATCGCCGAACCAAGTCGATATCGGATGTCGGCTAGCAAATCTAACTGTTGAACAAAACGATGTTAACACTGGGATTTTGGTGGATTTGGGTTCGCCTAACAAGGGTAGCACTCGAAAAGCCCCGAATTCACCTGAAGTCGGAGCAGCCCAAAAAACTGATCCTACACTAAATTTAGCTTTCGACAGCATAACAGATCTGATTCTAAAATCAGCAGAAATTGTTCGACCGAATTTTGTGCCGCACGAGAACTCGCCGAATCAACGGCATAGCGTCGGTGGAGTTGAGCATATGCAAAGATTTTTAACTCGAAAGAGTGATACGGAGAGCAGACTACTGGAGTACAGCTTAGCGAGCAACATACTTGAGTTGGCGTGTTTTAAAAATTCATCCTTTTCAGGTCTAAGCCCTCGAAAACCAAGTTTCGCACCGCCGCCCATAGAGCCATGTCCCTTGTGAAACGTCCTCAATCAGTCGAACTTCCAGGCGACAATAATGAAGAAATGAAACGATTATGTCACCGAGGAAGATCTTCATTTTCTATCGGTCGAACTCCGGCTTTCGATGATGAAAGTGCCGCGTAGATAGTTATAAACATGTAACTTCTTGAAACATTTTTCAGTAAAAACTAATGAAGACTTTTATTCAACTTTTATAAAAATAAAAAAATAAAGAAATTCTTATTTCAATAAGTAATCATTCTTTTTACGAGTTTCTTCTGTTGATTTCGCACTCTTCCAGCGTATTGTCGATACAAACTGCTGAGCGCCAAATTCGTATATCGTTTATCCATTTTCATTGAGTCTTCGAAATTGCGTAGTTGTTCCACTATTTCCGGAAAAGCGTTGTCTGTTTGAAATAGAGTTTTCAGTACCTCGACAGTCAAAAACAGATTTTATTGAAATTAGCGGCAAATTAAAAAAAATTAGAACAATTCTTACCATTAATAACCTTCTGATAATCCGAATTTTGAATTGTACCATCGCAATTTACGTGTCGATTTAGGAAAGTTAATGAGAATAGCAAGCAAGACATTGCAAAATAAAAATGATATTTTCCGTCCATCTTTATTTTAAATAAAATTTTTTTTATCTCCGACTTTAAAGTACGTTCACAACTGGACTAAAAAAGTATGATAATTTTAAACTAAAGATTTATAAATCCGTATTCAGTTATTGATTTACGAGCGTGCATTTATATTTGGGTAGACTTCCGTATCTTGCTGTTGCTAAAAATCAATATCTGAATACGGATTTAGGAGTACTGTATTTATAGTTACGAGCAGCCTATAGTTTTACCTCTCAGGAAAGATGAACAACAACGAAACGAGAAGTAGCAGCTTAAAAGCAACGCGTCAAACTAACTGTTATTAGATTGATGAGTATTAAATTTCCCAAGTGTTGATTAGGGTCTTTATTTTAAGCTATAAATAATTAAAACCTGCATGAGAACATTGATTTCGCGATTAACGAAAAAAAAACATTTTTCCGAGTGTCGAAAACTCTTCACTGATTTCTTTCGGGACGCTAGAAATTCTAATTGCGTTTTGCGTCGCACGATTAGCCGCTCATAATTTGCGACATATTCTCGTTTTCGAAAATATAAATTATTTTTGTTTTTAATCAATTAAAATTGACTTGTGTTCGTCATTTTTCTGAAACAAACTATGTATGCGCAACATGAACACAGAAAAATTTTCTTTGACAGTTTCAGGAAACTAAATTGAAATTTTACTTTGACTGGATAAAGGAAGAAAAGATTTAAAATAGTTTTATTTTTCTAATGAAAATTTTTATGTATCAGTCAAATGTGCATAATCGATGACATTTTATGCAGACAGTCTAATCTAGGAAGGAAAAAAGTTCCGTCATCTAGGAGCAAAGATGTGCATGGAGACTTATTTGAATCAACTGTAGCGCAACAACAAAACAATAAAATGAATTTCTAAAGGCAATTACCCTTTCAAAAATGTTATTCGACGGCACAAGCTCTTTTCTTACATCAAAACAAATGTTCTGGTCATCTCAATTAACATTTTTAGTCTTGGAACACTCTTTAATGTTTCGATTTGTTTGAATAAAGTCTGATAGAATAACGGATGTCTTTGCTGCTCACATTAAAAACCTTTACTATGATATGCTTTTCAAATTAACTGGTTTTTTACAAAATCTCACTAACATCATTCTAATTATCTGTCAGCTTGATATATGCCGATGGCTATGCAGGAGTATGCATCGTGTTAGATAGTCCCAAATTCTAAGACTATTCAATTTCCGTCCCCCGTATGGAGCGCATAACCAAGTGACGAAGTTGAGCGCCTCATCCAGTGGAGAACATTACGGCTAGGATTCATTCGGGTAATATCTTAGCTGCCGTACAGTAACATGGTATTACAAAATAACACCGTTTTCAATTCCTCAGTAAATATTTTTACAGCTATCAATGCCGTTCCAATTATGCTCAACATACCAACGTGGGAATGGTGTTTCCGCGGAATTGTATTCTCTTCGCTAATCATACTTTATTTGTTAGTGATAATAGTTATCCGAAAATATCCGGACGATTTCAAAACTTCTTACTACACGTTGATCACCGGATTAGCCGTCGCCGACTTCATTTACATCGTATACTTTATACTATTGGCTATTCCGTGGGAAGCTCTCGGACATTACATGATGAACTCCACGGTCAATTTTGTTTTGGAAGCGTTCGGATTCTGTTTCGGATGGTTTGCGGCTATGTACTTCAATATCTTCATCGCAGTCAATCGACTGTGCGCAGTTACATTCGTATCGAGGTATAAGGTATGGTTCACTAACCAACTATCGTTCGCGCTTGTTTTGCTCGCATTCGTACTCGGATGTTTATCGTACTGCCCATTTTTGATCACATGCGGCGTGATTACGAAATTCAACATGACTTTTCACGAACAACTACGAATCCCGTACGAATCTTGTCTGGATATCGGTTTAGTGTTTCTTATCTGGAACGCATCTGTAGTCGGATTCACGTGTATATTCGTTTTCATGATTTATTTGATAAGTGTTGTCATCATGGTACATCGGTTGAAGAATTTCGCTGGTTCAAGAATCACATACATGAAAGAAGTTAAATTGATGTTCCAAGGAGTATTTCTACTCGTAATGTTGGTACTGATCGAAATGTGCGGATATATTGTAGAGCTTTATCCGATATCCGAGGTTCTTTATTGCTTGAACTATTCGATTAATCCAGTGATTTATTTAACTTTCGACAGCAGGTTAAGGCAACGATTGAAAGAATTTTTGAAATGTACCACCGTATCGACAATATACGCCGAAACGGAAACGCAGAGTCAAGGTCCACTTTTTCGAACGGTTAAAGCGACAAAATTATAGAGTTATTGTCAAATATACAATGAACAGACCATTTTTGAAGTTTTGTCTTTGTGTTCATAAATTCATTTGGTTGTGCTATTAAAATTTGATAGATAATCTGAAAACTTCTCGATCGTTTTTCAGTTAATAATTAACCAATTAATTATAATATCGACATCAAGCCTGATGATATGTAACAAAAAAAATCACAAACAAAACAATAGAATTAAATCACTTAACAAAACATCACAATCTTTATTCTTTTTTTCTTTTTTTCTGGAAATTTCGTAAAAATTTGAACATTCGTAAAGTTCGGAAATTTCGGTAAAAACTTTACAGCATCAGTCAATTCGGGATCCAAGTTTTGGGTTTCTCGTTCGCCAAACTTCCGTTTCAAATTGTTCGTCCTTTTCCATCTTCAAAGATCGCCCACTGTCTTTCCAATATGTAAAAACCTTTCAGTTAATAGCGTTCTCGATATTCATTGTTATTTTGTGTAACTGTGATTGATTAGTTGACCAGTATATTTCATGTTTGGTTCATTTTCATTTTCAAATTTCTATAGATTGCAATAACGGCTTAGCGTACGAACGTACGATAGCACGTTGGTTATGGAAGATTCAGATAACGAGTGAAACTTCATTCGTTAATGAGTTCTCTCCCACATTAAGTACTATTTTTAAAGTTGCTAATTGGCTTACTGAAAGTATCGCATTGATCATCGAGGTCTGGCCTTTTACAATTTTCGCAAAACCTTGTTCGACCACAGGAATGACATTGTACAGTAATAGAACTGGTCTCAATTCCACATTAAATATCTTCTCAACAATGATCAAATCGAACGAAATAAACGCCGAGGTCATCTTGCTCGCGATATCGAGTTGGGAATGGTGTTTCAGGGGAATCATATTTTCTTCACTAATCGTATTATATTTGTTTGTGATAACAGTTATACGAAAATATCCCAACGATTTCAAAACTTCATATTCATCACCAGATTGGCCGTTGCATATTTCCTACACATAACGTACTTTGTACTCTTGGCTTTTCCTTGGGAAGCCCTCGGTTATTATCCGATGGATTCTGCAGTCAATTTCGCTTTGGAAGCCGTCGGATCCAGTTTCGGTTGGTTCACATCAATGTACTTGAAAATCTTCATCGCCTTCAATCAAATGTGCCCAATAACATTTGTATCAAAGTACAAGACGTGGTTCACGAAGCGACTGTCTTTGGTTCTGGTTTTATCAGCATTCGTTCTCTGAATGGTCTTGTAAGTGCCGTTTTTGATTTCTTGCTGCGCCATTAACAGAATCAGGTTGACCTTTCAAGAAAAGCTGCGAATCCCGTTCGAATCTTGTCTCGATATTGGTTTAGCATTCTTTATTCGGAATGCTTCCATGGTTGGATGTACAGCATATTCGTATTCGTGATTTGTTCGATAAGCATCGTCGTCATGGTTCATCGACTGAAGAATTTCAGCAGTTCGCGAGCCCTACGTATGAGAAGGGAAATTAATGTTTCGAGGCCTTTTTACTTCGTCATGTTGGTATTGATCGAACTGTGCTGTTATATCCCTCAGCTTTATCCGTTATCCTAAGTTCTCTACTGTTTGAACTATGCGATCAATCCCGTTATTTATTTAACGTTCGACGGCAAGCTGCGACAAAGATTGAAAGAATTTTTGATATTGAATACAGTACTGGCAACGTACGCTGAAACACGCTGAAACAGGGACCACTGATCAACTGTTTCAACATCTTAATACAACAGAAATGTGAAATGGGTCTTCAGATCCAGTAATTGAATACATCCGCAATAACCAACTAATCAGTTTGCCCGAAAAACAAGTCAGGTGACTTTTCGTGCCCCGTGAAAATTCTCCTGCACGTCATAATAATTTTTGATATCTCAGTAAACACAAAAAGCCTCTAGTTTTACGCCTGTTGTTTTAAATTTATATTCGAAGCAACAAGAACAGGCGCGTATAAGCGTTCCTCCTATTCCTCTTGCAAACTCAAAAGTTGTTTCGAAGTAACTTAGTTGTTTTAAGACTTCCTACTCCCAAATTGTAAAGAAAAACAACATGATGAACCTTAAAGTTACCTTACTTGTGTTGTCAGTCACCATTTTAATTCGAAGTCAACGCACATTGGAACCTGCGCTACTTCGAGAAGCTTGCCGAGCTGGAACCAAAGTTGGTGTTCAGCAACTGAATGACGAGAAACATTCCAGCGTGCGGCTTCACACCCACTTTTCGTCGGGCTTTCCAAACTACTACAGTAGCTTCAATTACAACGTGGCTATCTGCAAGTTTTGCTATGACGGGAGTCTTTTAATGCGCAATGAGACAATAACTGATACAAATGACCAGTTCTATTGGATAGGGGTCCACCGTCAGTCTCCCAAGGATTGGTTCTGGCTGGACGGCACTCGCGTAGAAGACTGGACCCGATACGCGGATTTCATTTGGCAAAACTCCCAAGAGCCTAACTACGACGATGGAGTTTTGCTCGTTAAGCACACTAACAAGAGCGAAACTGGAGAAGTCCGCCACGTTACGGCCTGGGTGGCTAGCAACAAAAACATCGAACCACACCCATTTTACATTCGAGACATATTTCTAACACTGACGGGTATACGTTTGGAAGTTGCGAACAACCCCGCTCCGTATTCTCTGTTTTGCCAGAGGCCTTACCGGCCGCATTGTTACAAATGGAATTACGCAGAAAGCCAATGCACATGGTCCAGCGAATACGGATCTGTTAATTACGTCTGGCACAACTACGCGAACACTTCGGATGCTGATAATGAGACACTGTGCGCACCTCCGGAACACGCTAGATCCGCAATTCGATGTGGACAAAACAATGTAAATGTTTGCCCGGTCACCGAGTGGTCGCCGTGGTCCGAATGTGACATGAAACTTTGCACCGACCCAAAGAAGAACGTAACCAGAAGTAGGCAACCGTCCGCCGCCAATTGCCCTCCGGGCCACTACTTCATGCATTTGCAAGAAAGTAAAACGTGCACTGTAAATGGATGTGACGATCTTAAAATTAGTAATTAATTATAAATTTGAATCCAAAAACATGGCGTAAAAAACTTATTCCCGTGCCGGGAATCGAACCCGGGCCGCGTGGGTGAAAGCCACGAATCCTAGCCACTAGACCACACGGGAGGCCAATAGTACGCTAATAAAAGCTATATTTTAATTCTATTTAAATTTTTTAACAATATTTAAAAAATTTAATTGAAAAATTGAATGAATAATTAAAGTTTATATTAAAAACATCGAATTGCTTGTCGAAAATGGCACCAAATTGATTCTTACAAATGAAACCTATTTTTATTTATGCTTATTGCAATTTGAAACATTTACAAACGTTTTGAAAATTCAAATTTATATTTTCCTCGTTGCAGAAAACAATAAACAGTTATATTTTCAAATTTTCAATTTTCTGCTCCTGCGGGCATCCTTTTAATGCCTACCGGCAACAAATGGCTTGCAAATCGCCTGGTTCGAACTCTTTCAGTTCTACTTTCGTCGTCATTCGGACATCATTTTAGTTTTTTTTTAATTTTCTACAACTTGTATAAACCTCAGCTATTTTTTTGTTCTTTTTCACATACCTTTCTTATAAGTAAAACAAAATCTACAGCTACACTCGAAAAAACACAATAAAAACAGTAACATACTGCATAACAGATAAAAAAAACTCGAATAGATGAAAATGTATAAGTAGAAATTAGAATCGATTGTATCGATTTACAAATCGTTAATGGAATTCGAATCGAGATCTTCTTTATCCGTCGACGTGCTTGCATCGTCGACGATTTCGTTCAAAGAATCTAACAGAGGTTTGTCCCTGGTTTCCGGAATAAACACATAAACCATGATAAAGTTGATCCATCCGAGTACGGAAAATACCATGAATGGAATCGGAAGCCAGAGATATTTCTAAAAAAGGACCATCGAAACAATTCACAGAGCTAAACAACACAAAGAAGAGACTAGCCGATAAGTGATTCGCTGATAAGCTACTGCCGGTAAACCTGTTATCAATAAGCCGATCACGCCCGTAACAAGCCAGTCACTTATAAACCAGCCACCAATAAACCAGATACTGATAAGCCAGCCACTGATAAACCAGTCACTGATTAGTAAGACACTGATAAGCCAGTCGCTAACTAGCCACTCGCTGAAAGGAACTCCCGACAAGCGACTCAATGAATAATAGCTCTATGCCGAATAGCTACTGGAGCGCCATCTACTTATTCACACCCCCTTACCATATTCAACAACTGTGGTCCGAGAACGCCGCCGATTCTAGCCGCCACGGAACATCCTCCCAAGGCAATATGGCGAATAACCGTCGGAAATAATTCCACAGGTAAAATGCATATCATCAACCACAGCAAGCCCACCATCCCGGTACTTATAAGACCTATAGATGTCATGGCGATTTCAGAATTCGCCGTCTTTTGAAATAATGCTATGATCGTCACAGCCGTTATCATAACGCATATGGCGCCCAACGGTATCAAGTACTGCATTCGTCGCCTTAACTTTAATACTTTGTCGCCGATGACGAACAGCACTTGGAACATCATCCGGATGGCGTTGGCCAGCAGGAAATTCAAAAACGGGTTGCCCGCCCACGACGTATTGTCGTACAGCAGTCCGTAGTTGATGCAGCTGCAAGTCAGCCAACCGAAGGCCAACGTTAAAAAGTACAGCGAAGACTTCTTCGTAGTGAAGATATCGAAGATGCTGTGCTGCCGGGAACATCCTATTTTTTCCTTGTCGCCTTTCGAATAAGCCACGATTTCCTGCAGGCTTTCTATGGAGACCGAAGGCTTCCGGTTCCACCGGGCTATCTGATTGAGGATCTTACGAGCCTCTTCCGTGCGCCCCTGCTGCAACAGCCATCTCGGACTCTCGCGGACTCCATACCACAGGAACAGCAACGGTATGCACAAACAGTTGCTGACGATGATCAAAGTTTTCCAATCCCTGGTCAGGTACGCCAGCAAGCTCAGCAGGCAGTTGCCCACAGACCAGAAGTCCAAAGCGTATATGAAAGTTCGGTCCTTCTCCTCGAGGACCTCCATTTGGAGAACTATGGTCACCATGAACAGCCCTCCGAACAGGAAGCCGATTAGAAAGCGAAAAACGGCGAACATCTGCCAGTTGAGCGAAAAGGCGCTACTCAAGCCCAGAATGAACACGCCCACCGTCAGCAAGTGGCTGGACCATTTCCGACCGTAGTTGTCGATCAGGTGATTGAAGAACAGCGAGCCGGGTATGAGTCCCAGCATTTGAATGCTAATGATCGTCACCGGCACGTGAGCCAAATTGCAAAATAAATTCCATTCCACGACGATCGAATGGAATTCGACTCGATCGTGATCCACGCACGATTCGCTGTAGTTCACGCACGTTTCCGCGTCTCGGCCAGTGAAGTTTTGGTGCTCGTCGCATTTCGACGGCGGGTCGATTTTACCGAAGGCCATCATGTTCTGGTTGAAGGCTTGGAATATCATGGAATATTGCATGAGCGCGTAAGTGGCCCATTGGAATCGCCCCAAGGATCCGACTTGCTTGATAACCTCCTCGAAATGGCGAAATTTCTTCATGTTTAGCTTTTTTGCACTCAAATCGTATTCGAAAACAAAATACGCGTCGTCTAAAGTCGGATTTAGTGTTCGGGTTTTCGACGCCAGCGATCTGAATATGTTTTTTCGGGCTGCAAAACGTTTTCAACTTTCGAATAAACAACAACAACTGTTCGTCATCGTTCGTTGCTGGTTTCGGCTCTACCAGGGACAGAAATTTTGTTTTATATCGCTCGAGACGGGCGAGTTCCGGTTTCGACTGGACTGTCGTCAAGCAAAACTATCAACAATTTCGCCGATGAATTCATTCAGATTAAAAAAAACTTCTGAAACCAACCTTTCAGATCGAGACGATAGATTAAAACCGGATTTTTAAAACAAAATTCGTGTTGACGAAGAGCGCAAATCTCTCACCGGCGATTATCCGCAATCAAGATCTATAGAAAAATTATTAATAAATAATCCTATTAGTTACCGAACGGCAAGATCGCTCGAGAGGATGCGCAAAGTTTGCTCGTGACGTCACTGGCTAAAAAGCTTACGACGTCGAAGGAGAGTGATAGTTTGCTTTTGCCTGCGAGCTTTATTTTTAATCGCGATGTCTCAGATGAAAAACCATCCGGAACATTCGTAGCCAGCGTCGATTTTTTGCTTTCCTAGTCGAAGATCGGGCAAAAAATCAACATATATCTATTACTCAACACTTTCTGCTCTCCTTGCCTCCAGAAGCCGAGCCTCATTTTGGTCGGCGCGTGTTGTTGGCTAATGAGCTTTTCACATTGATCGTTATTTAGCGCCATGGTTATGTATTTGATTGACATTCGCAGCCCGCATTCTCGGCAACTATAGCAACTTCGTAATTAGCGCGAGATACATCGAAACCGGGTATCAATGATGGTATTTACATGCAAAAAGTTCAATCGTGCATTCGTAATGATTAGCTGACAATTAGATTCCTATTTATGCTCGGACGCTTCTTTCTGGAAGCTTCCTGCATTGTTTCGAATTTTGGCTCGTTTCGAAAGGAAAAAAATCGAAAAACAGGGCGGGAAATGAAAACAAGATATTTCCAGGCTTACTTTGACAGTTGAAAATTTGCGTATGGTCTTCGGATCGGTTTTCAATAACATTTTTCGCCGGATAAGTCAACTGGGACGATGGAAATTTTGTTTTATATTAGTCAAAAGGGAACAAAGTTGACGTAACATCGTGCACAGTAAATATTAATACATAGTGAAATTGGAGATTTGTGTTACAGAAAATGGTTGCATTTCAGCGCGTGCCTGCACATTTTCAATGACTAGTCGAAATGAATTAGGCGCGTTGAAAAACTTCGTACACATTAATCAAATCTAAAACATATTATTTATGAGTTTTGTGCATAATTTATTTGGTCATAAAAAAGCCGATTTTATCGACGAAAAATACCTTTCCAGGTGGGACAATGAAAAAAAGGAAACCATAATTTATTAAAACAAATACGGTATTTTCCGAAATAGAAACATTCTGTTTACAAATGATCACGGATACAAAGCCACTGAAAACCGTGAGACACTGAAAATCCTTCAGCGACTGAAAATTATCATAGGAGTGAACACCGTAGAACAAAGAAAAGACACCAAGGAAGCCAATGAACTGTTGAGGTACTGAAAACCGTCGTAACGCTGAAAAACGTCGAAGCACTGAAATTCACTGAAAACCACTGAAAACCACTGAAAATCATCGAGCCGCAGAAAACCGTCGAGCCATTGAAGACTGTGTGTCCATTAAAAACCTGGAGGCACTGAAATCCGTCGAGCCACTGAGTCATTAGAACCATCGAACCACTGAAAACAATAGGAAAGTTTGAGCGTTTTAATAACGAAATTCGGTTTAACATAAATACATCTGCTACATTATGAATTTAGTAATATGTAAATTATCAACAGAATTCAGCTATATAGAACAAAAATACAATCATATCTTTCTCCTTCCCAATGCTTTATCAGAAGATTTATCACTGTCTAATTTCTTTTTCTTTTTCTTCTTGTCGCTTTTCGGTTTCATTTGGAAGCACTGTCCGTTGATGTTCTCGCAAATTTCTCGCAATGATTCGCAACATTTCGTGCGAAATTCGTCGATTTCAATCAAGAAGCAACAAAGCTAAAAAATAGCACTGACCTAATTTCAAAATTGACCTAATTTCATAAAAATGATCTCGTTTTATAGAAATGATCTCATTTCAAATGACCTAATTGTTTTACTGTGTGATTATACGACTCTTCGGGTGCATAACTAGTTGATATTTTTCCTTTTGCTACTTTCGGTTTCCGAAATTGCGATTTATAACCGAGAAACATTTCTTCGCAGTTTTCACTTTCACTCGAAACATTATCGCAATCTGAAATGAAAAATGGCAAAAAATGCATAAAAATTCAACCAAATATTAGTTTTTCTCGTGACTACAGTTGCCCAGTGGCTACACTAATCCAGAGATTAATTTTGTCGAGTGACTGCAGTTGATCAGTGACTCTAGTTGTCCATTGGTTATACTTGTCCAGTGGCAATGGTTGTGCAGTGACTATAGTTGTCAGCGACTATAGTTTCTTCAGAGACTGTGAAAATAATTACCATCCGAACTAAAGTATTCTGTTAAATTGTCCAAATTAAAATCGGATTTAGGTTTCGGTTTGGGTCGTCTAACTACATTCTCGCAGCCTCGTATCGTTATCAGGAGGACAATTAAAACAACCTCCAACGACCTCATTTCGTTCCTGGGCGTTTCGCTATGAGGCAAAAATGCTTTTCGTAAATTTTGGTGTGTTTCAAAGTTCCAAGTTTTTGACTTCTTCGCATTCATTAAAACAAAGAGGCAGTTGTCACTTTTGCGTAAGTGGTGTCAAACAAGTTCAAAAGAAAAAAAAGTTATATTTCTAAAAACGTTTCCTAAGACATCAATCAGACGAATAAATTCGATTTTATAAAATGAAAAAAACAGTAAAAATTATGTTTTGTAAATTCATCAAGTTTTGAGAACTTTTTCTCCCTCAACCAGCACCCCGGCCAACCACGAACCCCGTTGGGTAATTCGAAATTTTCGCAAAAATTGTAAACATGTTAATCAAGGCGAAAATGACGTCATCAATGCCGAGGAATGTTTGGGTAAGTTCGAAAAAGTGCGACATTTGCTAAACTGAAAGCAAAAAATTTGTTTCATCCTCGAAGAAATTTGTCAAAAGTTGCTACGATGAAAAAATGGCTAGTGAAAATTTTAAATTTGAATTTAAAAACCAAAAAATAAAACAAAATCCGTTTCAAAAATTTAAAAATCACAAGCTAGAATAATTTTGGAGATTGAATTTTGATCTTTTTTTGAGCATTTTTCTTGTTTTTTAGTGTTCATTTAGAGATTTTTGCGCAATTTATTCGCTCCAGCAATTGGAAACAATTTATTGGTGGAATCAATTTTGTTAAGCTTTAGAGAATAATTTATCAATCTTTTTTTATTGGACAGATAAAAAATCAAGCTACATTATCAAAGGGGATTAGGTGTAAAAAATTTTCTGCTAGATGATTAAGCAAGCTTGTGCATTACAATGAAATTCATGTACACTAGCACGCCACATAGTGAACTATAGAATTCGTTTTATAATGTATATAATTCAATTTGGATCGCGCTTCCTTGTTTTTAATTGCGCCATTCGGTCGAAAATTTCAACCGACATCTCGCGGGAATGGATTTTTCAAATTAAGAGCACCGCGAAAAGGATCTCATTCATTTCTCTTCGGTTAGCCATGAAAATAAGTCGAGCCGAAGAATCAACGGTGACAATCAGGTACGAAAATTATCATTTAAATTTCTGGTCATGAACACTCGCCGCCCTAATCAAAAAAGGCGTTAAAATATCGTGTTCTAAAATTTTACTTGTTAACTCACGCGCCGCGCAATAATTCGATTCGAAAAAGTACATAAACGGTTCGTTAAATTTTTGTGTGTCCACGACAAATTTCTCGATGTCGCGAGCCTAGGGGATTTTTTTCTATCAGGCCTCGAAGTTGTATGTATTTGTCCGAGACCCGTTCCTCCGTCGAAGTTATCCTTAATAGGATCAATCGTCGAACGAAACTGAATTGCCGAAATGAAAGCCGCGAGACACTCGCCATTTGGATTCCGGGCTCGGAGACTCCCTCCTCCCGCCTCCTCCTCCTCCTCCTCCTCATTCGGCTTAAGACTTTCTACTTTTTTCCTCTTATTTAAGATGGCTTCTGTTCAAATGCGATTTTAGTATGTCCTCGCCCGACGGCGGAATCGGTGGATCGGCGAAATTAAGCGGCAAACAGAACGAAGCCATGGAGAACGGTCATCAATTCAACGATCACGACTTTTGCAAGTAAGCCATTATTACAGTATGCCATGTAGATGAAGAAGTACGACTGGTTGGTAGGATGAGCATATTGTTGACGACTGGCAAACGAGTTGACGAATGCAACACAATCAATGATCACAACACGACTTAACTTTTGTCGCGAAGACATCATTTCAATATGAGTGTGGACCATTCCAAGGCGACTGCACAGTCACACCTCCTAAATGCGACTGAACAACTAAACTGGTGATCATTGCGGCTTAATCGCAGTACAGTTAAATGCGACTGAAAACCATTACATATCAACGAAGTGACTGAACTGTCGGTGTTAGCCACGCCTCCCTATACTTAAGCACTGCGACACGAAGGTACCCGCCTTACTACTACTTGTAGTGGATGGATGAATTGTAATGGATGAACTGTATCTTCACTCGCTACTGAACCCCCTTCGAAAGTTACGGAAGAGTTACGAACGCCGACACGTCTAATGCAAAATATTGACGATAGTCAACATAAATTTGAATTGACTTCTCAAAGACGAAATGTTATGCTTTTTTTCGATCTTTCTTTGCTCGGAATACATGGAAAATTCAATTTTTTACACTGTAGCTGCAAAAACTTTCGAATTTTCATTCCGCCAATATTGATGAAGCTAATTGGGGCCTTGTTCGTTTGTATGCGACAAAAAAAATTTAAAAAGATGTTCATCATTGATTTTTTTGTTTTTGTCACGAAGAATGTTATCCAAACTAAGTTTCAAACTTTTTTTCTTTCTTTATCTTTTCAGCGAGTTCGTCGAAGTGTGGACCGCCGAGAGGCCGCAAACGGAAAGAATCGAACCTTCCATGTGGCCACCATTGGTGAATCCGTGCGAGATAAAAATGTTCAAACCGACTATATTCGTTCAAGGTTGACATTAAAAAATTTTGAAAAAAAGCAAAAGGAAAAACAAACAAACAATTCAATGGCTGAAAATCTTGTATTTTTTAAGGCAATGTTTTATTTTTAAATATTTATGAGCATTGATTACGGTTTTTTATTGTAGTGATAATAATTTACGGTTATAAGCTATGAAATGATGCAAAGTTGCATTTGGATATCATGCTAATAAAAAATTGCTTTCAACGTCGGCCACTTAACCAGACAGTACCTCATTCACCGACAGTCTGACAGTGGTTCATTCTGGTAGTAAGACCGTTAATGACTCAGCCACTGAGACAGATACTCATTCAAGTCATTAGATCGTGACTACTCATCCACAATGCCATACAGCGCCTGATCCTTGTAGTCAGGACTCCTCCAAAGAGTAAGATAGTAAGTGACTCATTCACGTAGTCAGACGGTAACTCATCCACAGAGTAACATTCTGACTCATCCGCGTAGACAGTTAATGACTCACCCAAGTAGTTAGACGGTATGTCAGTAACATAGTCACGCAGTAACTCATCCAAATAATCTGACTGACAAAGACTCGTCCACATAGCAAGACAGTGACTCATCCAAGTAAGCAGACTGTGACTCATCTACAGAGTAAGATTTTCACTCATCCGCGTAGACAGACAGTGACTCATCTGCACATTTAGACACAGACAAAGACTCTCATCCATGTAGTAATGCAGTGATTCGTTCTTGTAGTAAGATAGTGACTCATCTGTATTGCTAGACAGTGACTCATTCACATACAGTGACAGCGACTCACTCACGTAGTCAGACAATGTCTCACCTATGAGGGTCACTCCATAAGTTTTAGACCTACGGCCTCAGTGATATAGGCAGAGGCTGAACTTTTGCAGAGATATACTCCA
>JAQGBA010000528.1:0-31427 GCA_034698125.1 Prionchulus punctatus | reverse complement strand
AATTTTTAATTAGGGCTCATTGGGAAAAATGAAGTTCATATTTGAAATCAGCGCAAAATTCTGCATCGAATGATCTAATTCCCGTCTCGATCAGAGAGTATCACTTCGCGACCTTTCCTCGTTAGTCTTAAAACTCATCTTAATTCCTCTTAATCAATAAATTAAAAAAAATTCTTAAGAAAAGTTAGTCATAATTTAAAATTAACATTAAGTAAGATTCTTAATTAAGAATCTCAATTTTTCTTAATTTTTCTTGCTGACAATTTTTCAAAAATTTGCATTTTTTTTCATTTTTCATTTTTTTTTTCATTGCGGCTTATTTTCTTTGATAGAACTATAGCAAAAAATCGAAGTATTTATGTGTGTTGATCAAATATTTCAATATCTAGAGTTGTATCACAATAAGTTTGATGTGAACTGTCAAAAATGCCTGTTTTTGTTGAAATTTGACTCAAATAATGTTCGAAAATTCAGAAAAATTAAGAAAAACCTTTTTTCTTATTTATTCTTATTTAGTCTTCACTAACGAGGGAAGTTGCCTAAATGGTCCGCGCCAATCGAAAAACAAAAAATGCAGAAGTGTAGCTACATATGTGTGTTATAATTACTAAAAATTATAGAGGCCCGTTTTCAGCCGTTGGTCAGCAAATGACCAATGAAAATTGTAATTTTTATGTGTTATCATTACATGCAAAAATATTCTTCTGAAACGTTCGGACGTATAGCCTAGTGGTTAGCACGCTAGGCGACTGACGTTGAGGTCATCGATTCGAATCGAATCCCAGCAGGTTTATTCTTTTGCTTTTATTCATCTCATTAAGGTCTCATTAAAGCGTTTCGTTTTTTTGCTTTTGAATTGATGAATTAAATATTGCGATGCGATTTATGTAGATTATTACAAAATCCGCGGATCCCAATGTTGCTACACAAACCGAAAACATTATCGCTGAAAAATTAGTTGATCATTTACATTTATTAATTGTGCAGCATAATGAATATGGCCAGAAACTTGACCATTTATATGATTATATTAGAAAGTGCAGCATCAGGCAGCGATGATGTCGAAGAAAGGATTTCTAGTTGTCTAGTTGGTGACGGAACAAGATGACGGGAAGTAACTGGTTGAAAGTATTCACTTAGAATTAATGAGTGACTGAAATATTGCAAAACAATTTGTTAGCTATGCTTGCAATTTGCTTGTTAAATTAATCTAAAGTACATTCACAATTGCAATCTCAAATAGATTACAGTAAGAATGATATGCAACTATTGCGGAAAGCACAATTTTGAACACTTACATTTTACAAAGCGGTCCATACATCTGGAAATATAACTGAAACACTAAGTGAAGCATTTTTAAAGTGTAAGTGGTTCAATTAATTGTGTTTCCGTCATGCTTGTACATCATTCTTACTGTAATGTTTTGAGTTTGCAATAGTGAATGGACTATAAGTGTTCGCATTGATGGTGCAAACAACTTGTGCGTTGTTAGCTTGTTGTATTTGAAACTAATAAAACAAGTTAAAAGGCAGTGACTTGTGCTTGAATTTATTTTTCTGCGCGATTTCTGGCTGATCCATTAAAACGATTTTTTGTGAACAGCTTGCATAAAATTGTACAATGCACTTTCAGATTAATGGACGTTTATTTCTTTTCACTGGCTTGTTTTGTAATTGGACCTCGTTCACCAATAAAGAATCACCAGTTTTAAAGAATCACCAGTTTTAAAGAATCACCAGTTTTAAAGAATCACCAGTTTTAAAGAATCACCAGTTTTAAAGAATCACCAGTTTTTAGCATTTTAGTATCCATGCCAGCGCTCTTAATTCGATCTATTTTTCGGTCCACGCAGCTGTTTGATATTATCGTTCACCGACAAGCGATATACAATGCCAGAGATTTACTTGCCGAAGGCTATGGTTTTGTCAGCAGTGAGTATTGCCTTTTGTATGTACGCCGTCGACTGTACAATTTTTGTTGCCTCGAGGATTGCCTATTATTGCAATTATGAATTCCATTACAACTTGTGTTATTTTTTCAATACAGTCATCAAGCAAAAAATTCCCGAACTAAAGATTGATATTCGTGAGTCGAATTAATATCGTTTACGAAAAGGAGCTTGTGAAAAGAGAAAAAATCATAACGCAATATAAAATCTAAACAATAAAAACAAACTACCTTTTCAGGTATTAGCCCCAATGTCGGAGCCTTGTTCGCTGAATTTTTGATCTCTTACTTGGTTTCACCAGTGATCAGGTACTAATAATATTTCCTCTTTGTGTGTACGAACCCATACGATCGTACGAGCTTGACATTATTTCAATTACGCGCCATCGCGGTGGTTAAAGAAATTAAAACTTGACGTACATTCCATTGAACTACATGCTGTCCTTTTTGCAAACAGATTTCTCTAGTTCGTTTGTGCACTTGCTATCATAATAGTGGTTGTTCCGTTCTTTGTGTGAAGAATTAAAATGAATGCTAATGATGAATTAAAAAAATTTGTTTTAAACAGCAGATAGCGCAGTTTTTAGAGGTGTAACTCAAGATCAGAAGAGCCAACGATACGAATCTGGGATTATTTTTTAAAGGCAAGGAGTAAGCTTTGCATGCCATGGGTGACTAGCGAAATGGCAAATTGATGAGGATTGGTTGATTTTGGACCAGTGATGGTGCTTTTCTTCTTTCTATCTATAGCCAACCTCAGTACACGAAACTGAGACGGTGTACTGAAGTTTTGCAAACAGTTCCCACGAGTTTTGCCGCAGCTTCCACATGAAAATAACTTTAAAATTTATTGACATTATGCATGATATCTTTTTCTTTAATACCAGCTGTTTGTTCTTCTTCAAGTTTGCATGTACTTTCGTAATTAACTGCAGCCAGGATAACGATATGGCAACAGTGCACTCACTTTTAATTCAAATACTTTCATCAATCCATTAAAAAATAAAGTTTGACAAGGCTTGAGGAAGAATACTATTTCTTTACCTGAACATAATACAATTGAGAAATTAGTTCGCTAATGAAAAATTCCTCCTGTCGCGGCCACCCTAGTGTACACGTTTTTCCTTATCAGTTACTCAGGTACCAAAAGATTTTAGTATCTTTGACAGTGTTTTTCTTCTTCCTCTCTACTTTCCTTCCTTTCAGTTAATGTGAAACCGTGATGGTGGTTCTGTTACTGTCAATGCTAAAATCTGTACAGCATGCATGACCTATTGGTATTTGTTTGATCGGCAGAAACCAGCGATTTGTACTCAAGGGGCTAACAAAGTTGATGTTTTATTTCATTTTCTGTGTTTTGTCACACGCACTCATCGTGGCAACATATAACCATTATGTTACTCCCAAGGAAAAATCCTGGCAGAAATTACTGAACAACATGAAACACAAGGTATTGAAATCTTTAGTTGACCTCATATTGTTGACCTACTCTACTCGTAATGTCACTGCGAACAAAATTCAAGTTTTCAAAAATTCATTTATTTGCCGAATCTAAGCAAAATTATAAAACTTCTTATAACCTTCAAGCACACTGTATGGTTTGGATGTTTACTTACTATTAATCGTAGCTCTGTACAAATTCGCATGGAGCGCTTGGCCAAAAGTTTCCATACCGAAGGAAGTTTCTGATCTTCTTGTCAGGCATCAGGCCAGAGTAGCTGCTCTTGCTGCTGCGCACGACAGTAGTGACGATGACAGTGATGGTGACGATGGAACTGATTCTGGTGGTGAATGAAGGATGACTTCCAGAATAAGTTCCTAAAGTGGAAGCTTGATCAAACTGTGACCTAGTTACATTTGTTATTGCTGTCTTAGCTATAATCCCATCAATACTACAGTAGTTACTAATTTCTAGGACTGCAGAGTCCTTGGCTTATCCAAAGGCTCCGTAGCTAAGTTAGGCTGAGCTAAGAAGGCTCCGGAAGTGTAATCAAAGGGCTAGCTCCAAAGGACTAGCCCTGATTCTACATGGTTCTCCTGAAACTAATAAAAACAAGACAATGGCTGTGAAATTGTACTTTTGACATTATTTTTTCCGATTGCCTTTATAATAAATGCTGTTCTGTTAATATCGATGATGCTTGATGTAGATTTTAGTAACCATGCCGTCCCTTTCAACCTTCTTCGTTTCGAACATATGTGACGGGGAAATTCAATTTTGTTTTATCTTGAAGGTGGAACGCCAGATAAAATGACTTACAGCAGGTTCAAGCGATATCTGTGGATACTGATCTACAACGTTCAAAAGTTTATGCTTTCTCTTTCTGTGTGCGCCTTTATCGCATTGTTCTTGCACGTTCTTGTTTAGAAGATAGCTGCAATTTTCGGTGATCCATTTATTAATGGTGTCCATCGTTATCTTTTTCTCAACAACACCAACAACAGCCGAAGAGAAATTCTGCAAGAACCTGAAAAGGAAAGTAAGTGAAACACGCAAACTGGAAAGAAGTTGTTTCCAGATGAAATCCTAATGTCACTTGCTGCTTACATTACTGATATTAATAATCGAAGCCAATGCTCTTGCAAGCTAGTCCACGGTCAACAGCCACCGCCACCGCCGGTACCAAACCCGATCGAATTATTTTATTTTGCAGTCATAGGTACTATTCGTAAAAATGCTGCTCATGTAATATTCTATAAAATAGCTTCCACAAACACGTATCATGTTTCGATAAAAGTACGCTTACCGTCCATCTCTAAGCTCTTACTGCTTCTCGTCTCTGTCTCTGCCTCTGTCTTCTTCGCAGTCTATGTACTAACTTGTTCTCTTGTTTTTTTCCCATAATCTGGCCAGTTTTATTATCGCACTTCTTGTTGAGTTTCTTCTTCTGAAATTCTGTGCCACATTTTACTTTTGACATCTTGAAACGGAAAAATCCTGAGTCACCCTTGATATTAGTAAATCTATTGAAGCAGTGCAAGTTCAATTTGGATACAGTGTTCGTAGTAATTTCATGATTGTCAACTATATGTTTATTAGGGATCTTTTTTACTATTCATGCTTTTTTATTTCATTCCGTTCTAAAATAATCTTCGTAAAACGTTAATTTTCTGAATATAAACTATTTCAGATCAACTTTTATCACAGATTATTCCCCGTTTGTTACCTAGTCAGGTCGAAAGTAGGTATCTTATTACAATAACTTAAAGCCGTTTCACAAGCAAACAAAATTTGCTCATCGGTCTCCACCAAACCCATGCGTTGATCTCTTAGCTGAGATACGATATCCAAAGGATCTACGGATACATTTTGCATTATTAGCTGGATCATGGTGTGGATCAGGATTAGAGTACCCGTTCGACCGATACCCGCACTACAGTGAACCAGTGTGGCTGCCGCTGGGTCGTTTTTCGAATGAGAACCCATGGTTGAGGGACCATTCCATGAATCGTAAAAATGAATGAAATCTCTTTTATCCGGTACTCCCATATCCGGCCATGCTTTGAAATGATAATGCTTCACATTCAAGATTCGACCATCGGTCAGTGACGTAAGAAGGAAATATCTAATGGTCAATAAACTAGTCTCTTCAATGTCCACTCTAGTAATTGAAATGGTGTCGCCTAAGTGTCCGGTGAGGCTGACTTTCGAGTCATTATCGGTCCAATATTGGAAACATTTTTCTCTACCTTGACCATCAACTATTTCCGTAAGCATAACTACAGTTGAAAATTTTTCCTGCCAAATCATCCACCAAAAGTCGTCTGCCGTTGTCTGCAATGGACCCTGAGCTGCAACGTATCGGTTCTTCCGATTATGCACATCTACAGTAATCCAACTGGCGTTGATGTAACCCTTGGAATGGTCCAAAGTGACCCTATTGTAGTCGTACGGTAGAACGGTTTTGTATCGGTTTTTATTAATATTTTCATCGATCAATGCAGTTTTGAACGATTCATTGGGTTTGATTTCGTACAGCCTTCTAAATTTCCCCAAAAAGTTACTCTTGGACACATCATCCGTTAGAATCTTCGTCAAACTGGTCATTTTCCTGAAACACAAACGTGTATCCAAAACTGGACGAGAAAAACGCGCTGGAGAGCAAATTTTCTTTCTCTAGGTAACACCAGTCGCCACAGGTAACAGTTGGAAACGTATCATTGAGCTCGTCTATAGTTGCTTACATATACATTTTACCTACAATTATCGAAGCTTTTTCAAACCATAAGTTGGTCTGAAAATGTACACATAGGTCGTCGCCGGATGTCTATGCGAGTCAGCATCGAAGTCAGTGAAAATGTTTTCATCGAAGTTAGTTTTTGTGATTTTCGAAGCGAAAAATTATTGTTAAAAATTTTTCTCTCTTCTTTGATAATCAAACCGTGTAACTTACTACTTTTTGCCCGGACAGGTTTAAAATTAAGCTGAAAGTCAACTTCACTTTGCTCGGTTAGGTGACACAGACGACTGAAAGGTAAACTTTAGTGAAAGTTTCGTTCAGCAAAAATATTCTCATTCGAATAGCCCCTTTTGTGAACATAGGCTGGTTGTAAGTCGGGGTTGGTTGGAAAAAATATTTATTGTGTGCGCGTGTGTAGTAGGGTTCGAATTTTATAAAATTTTTATGGGGACATTCAATATTATGATATAGTCGAAAAGGGGAAAACCAGTCCAACGGATAGATTGGTGAAAAAAAATGTGGGCGCAAAAATTTTCGTCCTGATTTTAAAATCGCCCCAAATGTGGACTCGTCGCCATTTTAGTACGTCGTGCAAAATTTTCGCTTTGTCACTCGGATTAAATTTAAAAAAGTACGTAAGTGATGTTATAAGGCTACAGTTTAGATAAAGGCTCAACTTAGTTGCTTTTGTGGATCCTGCTGTAACTGTATATGGCTTCCATTATACTGACTGTTTAGAGGTTGGAGTATGGAGTTTAGACCTAGCACTTCTTTGGCTCGCTGCTTCATCTGCAAGCTTCTTGGACTGTATGTGGAGCCGCTAAGTTGCGTCCAAGCCACATACAGTCCAAGAAGCTTAAAGATGAAGCGGCGAGTCGAAGAAGCGCACGGTCTAAGCTCCGTACAGTCGAGTGGATCTGACTGTAACTGTATATTGCTTCGATTGTACACAGCTTTGACTGTTTAGAGCTTAAAGTATGGAGTTTAGACCTTGCGCTTCTTCGACTCGCTGCTTCATCTGTAAGCATCTTGGACTGTATGTGGCTCTTTCGACTGTATTCGACTTCGACTGTAGGGAGCTTGGATTGTGTGCTTCTTCGACTACGCTCTTTTCACTATAAGGGGCTAGCTACAGTTACAGCTTACGACTTGTAGACTCTTATTATTTTTTTAGAGAAAACAACATGGACATCCTTAATGAAAGAAGAATTTCTTGCGTTCCCGTGAAGACGGCTCGTGGCAGCACGCAGTCGTTCTTAATTTGCGATCGTGATTCGAGATTCATCTCGGCTCAAATTGTTCCCGATGGAAAGGTTGTTGCGAAATTTCGTTCGAAGAAATCTTATCTCAATGAAAATTATCTGAAAGTCGTTTGCCAATTGAACGACAGTACATTCGTCTTCGCTAATACGCAGTATTATGGATCGTGGAAAAATGATCTTAGGCTTAACGAACACAGCTACGTTGTTCACGATTTTAAAACCAACCAAGAAAGCGTGATCAATTGCTCGGTGTTGGACCTGAAAGTCATATCGATGAACAACGGATTACTTTTAGTGGACACAAAATCGTTTCCGAACAAAAGATGGAAAGTCTATACGTTCCAAAACAGCGTGTCCAATCAACTTTTGGTCAATGAATTTGCTTTTTTGGAACCATTTCAAGTTCAAGATCACTACGCATGCTACTTATCACCGTTTGATAAGAAATCAGATAACAGTTCGATAATGTATTTCAATCAGAAGCTAGGTCAATACTTACCCATAGACAAAATAGCTATGGTAAAACTGGATGAAAACTTGCTAGTGGCCGAAGGGAAACAGCACCAAACGGCTCCTTTCGTATGGTTGAACTGTCAGCCAGACAGTCAGCACGGGTTACCCACTGGTCACATGCTACAGAACAATGGCATGAAATTGTTTTGCCAAAAAGGCAACGTTCTGTGCTTCGCGGACGTGAAAGTACGCGGGTGTCACGCGGTTCATAAAATGGTCTGCCAAGGACTGTGGCTGCTTGTTTTCGAGTCACCTAATGAGCCGAGATGGGAAAGAATTGTATTCACTAAAAACCACTATGTTTCCGACGATTCCATGCTGGTTGTAAACGATGAAAACGAAGTGTACCTGGTTGGCGGGCAAAAGGATCAAGATAGTCGCCTAACCTTTCTTACGCATCTGAAAGCGCCAAATTTGAAATACTTAGGTGCCAAGGCGGTTGTGTCCCAAAATCCCGACTTTGTTCAGATGACTATTGATGAGCAAGTACAAACGGGACTGCCCAAGGGTTGTATAGTCAGTACGCCTTGGTTAAATAATTTTATCGAATCATCGTTCACCGACGACGAAATGCGAAGCGTGACATTTTGCAATGTATCCACGAAAGAGTTTCATGCGTTTTGTCGAAAACGTCTCGCGATGACGGATGATGAAGAAAATACAATCGAATCTGTGAACAATCACTCGGAACGACGGCATACAGTTAAATTTAAAACAATAGCTGACAAAGAAAACTTTCTTGCGAAAGCCAAGTCAGTCGAGGACGACAGATACACGGCTCAAATTGTAGAAATCTACGATTACTGTACGGCGTACAAAACTAACGATCAGCCGATATTTATTGCCGTGCCGGGCGATATGATTTTTTAATTGGCGCTTTATTTATTACATTGCACTATTTATTTTTCACTATATTGATAAAAATAGTTGAAAAAAATTTAAACCGACCACACGACGATCAGTGTAGTTGCAACACTGACGAGTGTAAAGTGGTGAACATGCGAATCAAAATTAAGAAAAAAATATGTCTTTTTTCATAATTTTACTTATGAATCAAGTTTATGCCCCATAGTAAACAAGCTTTCGCAATTTCAAAGAGTTTGTTGTTGTTTACCAACTCATTCGGGAGCCCACAGGGTGGCCAATGAGATTATTATGAAATTTGAAACCGTAAAACTTTTTTCTCCAGTTTCACTTTCAAACTTCTTCGAAAGTTTTTCGAAAGGAACACCTCGTAGTCGTTTAAACCAATGGCTAAAGCGTTTTTCCAGTCTCTCAGAGCCACTTGTCCGAACGGAACCTGAACGTTTAACGTTTTAACTTTCGGATAAACTTTTCACAAGTTTTGTTTATAATAAAACGAAAAAGAAGCCCTGGCTAGCGCGCTAGCTAGCTAGCTAGCTGTACAGGACGGGACAACTTTCTCGCCAATGGGTGATATAACACATTCATAAAGTCTGGCTGGACTCCTCGCTCTCTCACTCTCTCATAAATGTGCCGACATTTACACATGTATACAAGTTTACCGATTTCAAGACGGTGATAAGAAAAATTTTGTTTTGGTACGACGGTCGTTTCGGTGGACGAAACGAAAACAACACTCCGGCGGCTTGTGTGCGTGCTGGTTAGTTAACAAAAACGATTAGCTATTTCATTTAACGAGCAAGAGTTTTTTTGTATATGTCTACTGAACAACGAAGGAACTGTGGATGAATCGGTGTAAATTTCGTTGTCATTTGCTTAATTGTATCCGGGTATTGGTTGTTATTGTATTGTGTACTGTAAAGGCTGATGGTAAGTGTTCGTCAATGCTGCAGTACCAGTGGTACCATAGCGAGGATACAAGCGGATCACACGCTAGCCAGTGCGGCTTTTTTGTTTTAGATGACCATGAAGTGAAACTGTATGATCTTCTAGCAGCTACTGGTGTATATAGGCTTCCTGCTGGAGTTACAAAAGCAACAGGATTATGTGATAGACGACCGTCTGAAGATTCGGACGACAATAATTCAGACCTCGCTTACAACATTAACAGGCACACGCCTGTTACACTGGACAGTTCGAAATTATTTCCCGGTACGTGCTGATAAATTGAACGTTTTAGCAGGAGTTTTGGAAAAAAACACTTGGATCTTTTTCTTACACTTTTTTCAGAACATCTGTTGTACAATTTTTCCATTTTGTTAACGTTTCGGTCGCCAACCACTTACTCAGGGAATTTGTTCGGATTTTATTCGGAGTCAGCTGATCCAAAGTTGGCCGTTCAGTTGACGAGAAAAGGGGACATAATTTTGTTTTACGAAGATGGAACCAGGGATTATGACCAGCCGTTTAAACGATATCCAACATTCAAATTCAATGCTACTGATGGCAAGTAAGGAATGAAGCATTGGACACCACTTGAGTGGTCCTGGGGCGTCACTGGTTAGTAGTCTCTGGTTGGTCATTGTAATGGTCACTGTTTGACCACTGGAGACATTACTGGTTGACGGCTGTAGTTGTCACTGGTGCAGTAGTCACTGATTACCCACTGGTGCAGTCACTGGATGACCACTGGAGTTATCACTGATTGATAACAGGAGCAGTCACAGATGGATCATTGATGTGATTGACTGCTAGGTTGAACCACTGGAGTTTTCACTAGTTTACCAGTGGAACAGCCACTAGTGGAGAGTAGTTGACCATTGCAGGACTCACTGGTATGCCTCTTCTGTAACGCTTGTGATGAGCCTGACGATGAAACATTATTGTATAAGCCCCTCGTTTGCTAATCATCTCTTTCAGGTGGCACAGGCTTGGCTTCAGTCTTAAAGGTAATTCAGTAACACTTTTGGCCGACGGAAGAGAGATTGGCACTGAACCGTTGCTCAGGAACGACATGCCAATGAGCAGTGATGGTCTTTTGTTGATTGCACAACAATTTTCACCCAGTGCATTCACCGAAGACGAAGCAGACGATTTATATTTCGAGGTTCACACCAATTCAAGAAGCTAGAATCATTTCAGGCTGGTGCAGATTTTTGTTTTCAGGGGGTGGTACAGCAAGTGCAACTGGTCAGTACGCCAGAAGCCGCGTATCGTTTAGTTGAAGACTTCATTCCAGATTGTGATACAGCTTTACCTGAAGTACATTTCTTTTTGTTCAACTTTGAAACAAACAAAGTTTAGAAAACAAAAGTTTTAGATAATTACCCACTTACAACGAAGTGCTTACTTGCAAGATGATAATGGAGACGATGACGTCATACTGGGGGTCATATCGCTAAGGGTCGACGAAGCAGTGACTACATTCACGGAACTTGAACCACATCCAACATCCATACCAGACACAGGGAACAATGATACGGACATATTTCCTAACCGAACTATTGACACAGTTGAAGTGCCAATCTATGTTGGCCGCCCTGGGCAAGTGCTTGTTGGAGAACCTGTAAGATCGTTGACCACTGACTGACTGACTGACTGACCACTGAACGTTTTTGTATTCTGTTTCAGGGACCGCCCGGTCCAAGAGGACACCCTGGCTCGATGGGTCAAGCTGGTCCTAGGGGCGAAAAAGTTTGTAGCTTCAGTTTTTTTCATGGTGCATTGTGGCCAACAGTTATTTTTGTAATAGGGTGATCGTGGTTTAGATGGTATAGCCGGTGCTACTGGAATAACTGGCCCTCCAGGACACGTTTTCATGATACCTGTAAAAATCAAGCCTATTTTTGCATGGTAAAGGTGCTAAAATTGTTTTTTTCAGATTGACATTCCACTTGGCATGAAAGGGCCCACAAATGTGGACACATTCAGGACTATGCTAAATCAGCATATGGTATTCTTACAATTAGTTGTGTTTGCCCTACCTGTTGACCTACTTTTTTCAGTTAGCTATGCGTGGAGCACCGGGCCCTCAGGGCCTTACTGGACAAACAGGACCAATGGTAAGTTACCTGTGAAGGCAATAAAAATTATGTACCTAGCTATCCTTCAACTAGCCTTATTCAGGGACCACAAGGATACGAAGGACCGAAAGGAGATCAAGGCGATCGAGGAGATCCAGTGAGTAAAGTTGATGACCTGTTAGAGTTTGAGTTCAAATTTGATTTTTTAGGGAGCTCGAGGACTTAGAGGAAATTTTGGCTTACCAGGACCGATCGGAAAACCTGTAAATAAGAAATCTTAAAATCCTGATTCTGCTGACTATCTACTTTCAATTTTAGGGTCGCCCTGGAAAGGATGGCAGCCCTGGACCACCTGGACCACCAGGACCAAAAGTACAATGGCTACTGTGTAGAAAATAATACTCTTCAATTTATTTTTTTAGGGTCCGTCTGGATTTCCTGGCATACCAGGACTACCTGGACCAAAAGGACACAGGGTACAGTATTTACAACAAAGTTGACAACAATTTCTAATTTTTGCTTGTTTAATATCAGGGCATGACAGGAAAATCTGGCGAAAAAGGTCAATTAGGTCATCCAGGTGAACATGTAAGTTACAAAAATTAGATTGTTTGTAACATGCTAAATACAGTAAATGACGTTTCAGGGCGATGCTGGACCACCTGGAATGCCTGGCCATCCTGGCGAGACAGTAAGTTTTGCATATTTTCAAGTATGTCTGGCTTACATCTGACGAATTTCAGGGGCCAATTGGATTTCCTGGATCAAGGGGATTTCCAGGACCTATTGGAAATCCGGTAGCATTACTTGTGTTTGTCTGTATGAAGTTTTTGACTAACATGGCTTTCTTGAAACAGGGAATTCCTGGCTTGGATGGACTCTATGGACCAAAGGGCAGCTCTGGTCCAATGGGTCCGGTAGGACCACCTGGTTCGCCCGGCAATAATGGTCCGCCGGGTCACTCCGGCGAGCCAGGTCCTCAAGGCCCACCTGGAATGGCTGTAACATTTAAGAAGCCATTAATCCATGTAGTTCTGTTAATGTGTTGTCATTGTTGAGGGTCCGCATGGAAAACCAGGATTACCTGGACTGCCTGGTGCTGATGGTGCCATTGGTGAACCAGGAGCATCTGGTCCGCCTGGAATTAAAGGGGAACGAGTAAAATAATTCACGATCACTTCACAAGCTACTTTTTGAAATTTCAACTTTCAGGGTCCTGAAGGTTTACCTGGTGTCACAGGACCCAAGGGCGATCGTGGAATGAAGGTAAAAGTGCGACTTAATTTGTACACCTCTGAACTAGACAGGTAGGTTTTTGGATTCGTTTGTAGGGTGACCAAGGAGCCAGAGGACTAATTGGTGCGATTGGTGATAAGGGCGACCGAGGCATAGATGGAATGAAAGGCGACGTTGGTGCCCCAGGTGAAAAAGGATTGAAAGGCAGTCAAGGTATGCCGGGACCAGAAGGACCTGAAGGTCAAAAAGGACACGCTGGCGCTCAAGGCAACACTGGACCAATCGGCGTGAGCGGTGAAAAGGGGATGGTTGGATTTCCAGGACTGCCCGGCTTTTCTGGCATGCCAGGCTTAAAGGTTTGAAATTTGTTCATTGATAACATTTCGATGACGAGTAATTTGCTTGAAACTGTTCCAGGGCGAACAAGGAGAACCTGGAAAGACTGGCCTACCTGGTGAAAAGGGTGCCACTGTATGGATGGAATCATGCATTGTGACTCGTATGTGAATCATGTTTCATTTTTTAGGGTATCACTGGATCAATCGGCTTACAGGGGGATCCTGGTTTGCCGGTAACTTATAACTATTATTAACTGTCTGTCTAAAAGCATCTGCATGTGTGTGGATGTTTATTTTAGGGTCTGCCAGGTGAACGAGGAATGAGAGGCCCAGTTGGCCTCATTGGCCCTAAGGGCAGTCAAGGTCCAACCGGAGAACCTGGCTTTCAAGGTGAACCAGGTGAAAAAGGTCCCCTTGGAATGCCTGGGAATTTTGGCCCACCAGGCCCGCAAGGGATACCTGGAAAAGATGGACTCCCAGGCTTGCACGGAGAAAGAGGGCCTATAGTATGCAATGAGAGTTTTATATATTTGTTAAGAAAAACAAAAACGTTGGCCATTTTAGGGTAAATCAGCAGACGTTGGATCACCAGGACCTCCTGGAGTCATTGGACCCCAAGTATATTACTGAAATAAAAAACTGCACATAGCATAGCTAATATTGTTCATTTAGGGACCTCGAGGCGAAACTGGGCCGCAAGGAAGCCAAGGTGACCCTGGACCACGGGGAGCTGCTGGTGAACCTGGAATGCCTGGTCCAGCTGGAAAAGAAGGATTACGAGTAAGCCATCATCCGTAACTTTTTACTACAGTGAAACATGATGTTTTACATTGCAGGGACCAGCTGGTTTGCCTGGAGCGCATGGCGAGCCTGGCCAACCTGGACAAACAGGAGCACCGGGCAACGTTGGTATACCAGGACTTCCAGGCCTTCCTGGGGAAAAAGGAACTCCGGGTCCCAATGGAATTCCTGGGCCAAGAGTAAAATTTATAGACTGGCAATATAAAAGCTGTTTTTTATATTATTCTGCCACCAGGGTGAAAAAGGAGCACATGGAGAACATGGTTATCCTGGATCTATTGGTGAACCTGGAAGAGATGGATTAATGGGATTAACTGGGGGACCAGGTCCGAAAGGAGACCAAGTATTCAATTATTGCTCATTCAAATATAACAGTTCAAATCAAATAGTTGACTGTGTCTATAGGGGTTGCTAGGACCGCCTGGGCATCCAGGCAATGAAGGAAAACAAGGTGAGATTGGACCCGTAGGGCCAAATGGTCCAAGAGGATCACCTGGACTGGACGGCGATAAAGGTGAACAAGGTGTACCTGGCGAAAGAGGAGTCAGTGGACCTAAAGGAGATAAAGTAGTAACAAGGTGTTGTCCGCAAATAACATTGTGTGGCATTCTTTTTGTCCGCTTAGGGCCCAACAGGTCTTCCTGGCGCCATTGGACCGGCTGGTGTACCAGGCCCAATAGTAAAAATTTAAGTGCAATTTCAAGTGCAGTGTTTATCAGTAAGTTTCATTTCTGTACAGGGAGAATCTGGTCAACCTGGTACGCCTGGTCCACAAGGAGTTCCTGGTTCAAAAGGTGACGATGGCTTACCTGGAGCCACTGGTCAACGAGGATTTCCTGGCCAACAAGTCCGCGGATACCTGATTCACCACTAGTCTTTTAGTTTTTGTAACCAAGCAAATAACTTCAGGGTCAACCTGGTATAAGAGGTGATAAAGGTGAAATTGGAGATTCGGGACCACCAGGCCCTCAAGGATTTCCTGGAACCACTGGACTTCAAGGATCTCCTGGCCCGCAAGGTTCCGATGGGCTGGTCGGACTACCAGGACGGGAAGGGAAGCGAGGGAGCAAAGGGGATCAAGGTGAACCCGGTTCTTTGGGAGCACCAGGCAAAGATGGGGAAGCAGTAAGTAGATGCAGTTTTTTAGCCTGTTTTGAATTTTATGAAACCCATTATAGGGCCCTCGAGGTGCCCAAGGAGCACAAGGAGAAACCGGCAAGGAAGGTATTCCTGGTGGCCCTGGTCCTCGTGGTTTGCCAGGTGTCGATGGCCCTCGTGGTCATCAGGTAAACTATCATGAACAACAGCTATTCTGCAAATAACTGCTCTTTTGTTCAGGGTGCAAGAGGTATTCCTGGCGAACCTGGTCCTGCTGGAAAAAATGGAAATCCTGTATGCCTGACGCCTAAAAACTTTCATTTGTTGAAGCGTCATGTTTTTTATTTGTAGGGTCCAGTTGGTAAACCAGGACAAGTGGGAGAAAAAGGAGACAGTGGTCCTGCTGGGCAACCAGGTACACCAGGTATTGCTGGCATACCAGGCAGCCCAGGGAAAGAAGTATGCAGCAGACAATGCAAATTGGTTTTGAAAATGATCGACTAAATGTAATAATTCAGGGACCCGTCGGGCCACCAGGAGCGCAAGGCGATGCTGGACCCCCTGGGGAAAAGGGCGATGGTGGCCCTCCAGGACCTCAAGGTGCTGATGGTCCTATCGGTCCAGAAGGCAAAGCGGGTGCGTTTGGACCGCAAGGCGCCCCTGGCCAACCTGGTCCAGTTGGTGAAGAAGGCTTACCTGGTCCAGCAGGGAAAACTGGCGCACCCGGAGATTCAGTAAGATGTTGCCCACCTCATTTCTATTTTTTGCTTGTTATCTTGATTTGCTTGTAGGGTCCTGTCGGACCTAAAGGTCCGAAGGGCGATCGCGGTATAAAAGGTGATAAAGGTCATACTGGCATAATTGGGCTTATGGGTCCCGTTGGAACGACGGGCGAAAAAGGTGCAAGAGGAATTCAAGGAGAAGCCGGGCCTGCTGGTCCCAAAGGGGATACTGTAAGTCACTGACTTTGTTCACCTTGAAGGATTTTACAGTCAACCAGATTTGTAGGGTCAAACCGGACCGCAAGGACCGCCTGGCGTTGATGGACAACCCGGTCCCTTTGGTCCTCCTGGAGAATTGGGTCCGAGAGGAATTACAGGTCCTGCTGGCGACAAGGGTGATCTTGGAATTGCAGTACGTTTTAGATAGTTATCGCAATTATGTGCAGGATGTTAACATATTATTTTTAGGGACCGGCAGGCCTACCAGTAAGACATATAATTAAATTCAAAATCACCTGAACTATTTAATAGGGTCAAATATTAAGGGTCCACCTGGTGAACCACCAGTGATTCCACCGGAACTGTTAGCAGCACTAGGAGGAGAGAAGGGTCCGAGACTAAAAAGGTCGACCATTCCTGGTCAAGACAAGCAATATGAAGTGATGTAGTTTTCAGTTCAATTCTTACCAGAACTATAAATAATCAAGAATATTTTTTTGCAGATGGCAATGGCAGATATCTACAAGTCGATTTATTCAATCAGAAAGGATATCGAAAGAATGAAAACGCCTTACGGTAGCCAAGCCAGTCCATCCAGGTCCTGTAGGGATTTAAGATATGCCCATCCGAAGTTCGCAAGTGGTAATGTTCTTAAATAAAAAATTTCGCTGGATTTTAAGTGAAACTAAAACTGGTTAGGTTGGTATTGGATTGATCCTAATTTGGGAATGCCAAACGACGCCATTTATGTTTACTGCGACATGAATCGAGGAGAAACCTGCGTCTATCCTGACACACCTGTTAAAAAAGTACAGTCGTCCATTGGCTGTGGGAACCATAGTTTGACTTGGAACATGGTGTGCAGGTACAATTTTTTCATTACAGGTTTCGCCAAAAAGTTGGTCCAAGTCTTCCGATGGTCTTTGGTTCAGTGAAATTAATGGAGGATTCAAGGTAGGCCGGTACTTTTTTTTTGTTTTAATTTTTTTGGTCTAATTTCTTGTATTCCATTTTGGATCACATACGAGTCCGTGGGAGCCATACAGTTCAATTTTCTTCGCCTTTTGTATAGTAAAGCCAGTCAAAATGTAACCTTTAATTGTGTGAATTCGATCTTTTGGCTGGACGCCAAAGGTCAAAACTATCGTCGTGGTATTAGATTAATGGGTCAAAATGAACAAGAGTGGTCGCCTCTCAAAAAACATTCGAAACCAAAAATTTTGCTCGACCAATGCGCAGTAACATTTCCAGTAGGATACAATCGTTTCCCAGGCACATTTTTTGTTTTTCTTGCAGCTTAACGAGCCAAAGGGTAAAACTGTATTCGAAATCCAAACGGATAAACTTTATCAGCTGCCCTTAGTGGATTTCCTCCCGCACGACTACGGCAAACCGCATCAAGCTTTCGGATTCGAATTCGGACCAGTTTGTTTCAGTTGACACTTAGTCTTTAGTTATAAAATTCATAATGTTTTTTTGTTTGTTTTTTACTTGTGTCTCATTGTTGAAAAATGCTTTATTATTTTTTCCATTTTATACATTCTGTTATAGAAACTTAATTTTAAAAAAAAGGCAATCGAGTTAGATTAAAATTCGGTTTCGTAATAGGCTAAAATCTGCTAAAAATGGAGCTAAATTTGCATAAAAACGATCCTAAAAACGAAATTTGAATAATAACAGAAGGAAAAAATGCACAAATTGAACGAAAATCGGCTTCGAACGCGAACGTGCGTCGCTCATGGCGTCCATGATGTTTTAGGCGCGTATTCAGTACTAAGTTAGCTAGAACAAGCTAAAACTCTATAACAACGCGCACTAGCTAGCTAGCTATTTCGGTCACGTGCCCAAAGACGGCTAGCTAGCTACATTGCTAGCTAATGTCAATACATGGCTTCCTCATGGCGTCGTCTCGCTGCGAGCTCGATCGTCGTTGAACAGTTAGCGTTGTTCACGGAGGTATAAACGAAAACGCGACGAGCTAGTGCATGGCGGCGACGCGACAAAGTCCTCGTCCATCGATGAATTTTTGTTTTTGAAGAATCCTTCGCGACACTCAGGGAAGACGAAATAATAGAAGATATAAAACGAAAATTATTACCTATAAATGCTGCCGCCTGTGTAATTTTTTGATATAAAAGCGAAACTTATTTTTATTTATTATTATATTGTCATTCTTTTTAAAAATGATGTACATTTTAAAAACATTGTCCTTCGTCGTCGTTAATAGCCTGCTTATTGTGAACAGGCCGTTCGGTGTGATTGCATCAACGAATGATGACATTTTTACAGGTAATGAAACCGTTTTGATGACAGATAGTCGTTTCGCGACAGGTTCTTTGCCTTTTTTCGTTAGTTTTCTAGTTCGCGACGAGTCTTTACGTTTTTGAGCTGGATTTTAGCATTTTTTGACGTGCTTTCAGCCTTATTTGAACGGGTTTTCAGTATTTTTTGACACTTTGCTTTCGAGACAGTTATTAGCTTGGTATCATGCATTTTCGTGCCACCTCTGGTCATTGTTTAGTCAAGCCATTTTTTTTCTCGCTCCTTAAAATAAATATTTGCACTGTCTTAGATCTGTAAAATGTTTTCTCTCGAAATGGGCGCGAGCCAGACGAGAATTTCGCTCGAAAATAGCAATATATTTTTTCACGCCGAATTAATTATAAAAATGCGTCATAACAAGATAATTTCTCGTTTCATCGTTCACTGGCTGAAAAATTCATTCAACCATGAACAAAATTTGTTTCGTACTGTCGCTTCAATTCAATTTCAATTACATTTTCGCACTTGTTGCAGAAAATGGTGGACCAATAAACGAACGAGTTTTGGAAGAGGAAATATTAGAACAATTAGCGAAACAACAGTTGGAGAAAAATTGGGCCGACTACAGAGAAGAAGGTAAGAACGGCCGGAAATTGTGCAAAAAATTACCTAAAAAGTGAATACATCATCGCGATAATGGTCTAAAAATGATTTCATCCAGTAAAAGCTAAAAACACATTGTTTCCATTACGAAACATGCTAATGGTTGTTTCTATTTCTGATTTTGTTTTGTCCAGTGAAGGTAACATTTGAAAATTTCTAGAAACCGAAAATAACATAAAATATTTGAAATTATAAACATTTTCGGTTCTAAAAACGTTGCATAGAAGCTCATTATAATAATGATAAGCACCTGATGATCAAGGACGATAATGCTCATGGTCGCGTGGAATTATTTTGTCTTTTATTATTACTTTTTTTCTCCTGTTGAAGCGTGAATTCATGTGATAAAATTTCTCGACGGAGCCCAGGCGAGGAAAATTTTTTCAATCATTTTTGCGTTTCTCATTCTGGACAGAATGGATTCATTCTGATAACGTTTTTCGATCCGAACTCGACGTCATTCGAACCCGTGCCACTGGTTGTTAAGACCCGATTTTCATCCATAATGGCAACACATGGAAATGAGCCACGGTCCCGAGGGCATCATGCGTGGGCTTCGACTCGCTGAGATAAACTTATTTACGAAAAATACTGCACAAAACTCGAATAACCGTAGACGTTTACGCTTCAGGGCTTGCACAGTGCAGGGAAAAATAGAAACTATAGTCTAAGAAAAATTGAAACTATTAGTCTGAAAGAAAAGTCATAGTGTGTCTATAGTGTTAAGAAAAAAATGTTTTTTCAAATGCATTTGCCATGTTTTTGTCTCGTATTGCTTTTTGTTCCCTATACTGCGCAAACGAAACAAAAAAATTAATCTCAAATTACAGTCACCTTTTTTTTACGTCATTCATACGGACATGGGATCGTTAAAATTTAAAACAAACACAGCACGATAAAAATTTAATATCGTTTTATATTTTTAAAAAAGTGAATATTTCTATGGAAATTTACGTCACGACTTTTTAATAGTCTTGCAGGTATTTCGTTCCAAAGTTCATTTTTCGTGTCAATGAAAGAAACTACAGGGGTACAAAAGTGAAACACATTTTAGAATAGCCTACAGTAGAGCGCAATCGTGATCGTAATATAATTTTTAGCAAGCAACTTTTTTGCGTTTAATTTAGGCGCTAATCAGCCTGAAACTAATTCCGATGAGTTCGTCCCGTCGGATATGGATAATTCTAATGTACGTGTTGACGTTCCAAAATCGAAACCAGTGATGTACAAAAAACAAGGACAAGAAGAATTTTCGACCTTCGTCGATCCGATTCCTCAACCTAGCTATCAAAAATCCGGAATGAAAATGTCCGTGCCATCGGCAGCTAAACGTGTCGCAATTACAAGCACCACGGGATCGAGCGACTACGGTGATACAGTATTCATTGGTAAGCCATGCTAATTTTTTTTACTTGCCAACACCAGTGCATGCGGTTGTAGCTCGTTTTCTGTTCAACTATCTGTGTTATAAAACTAGCCAGTGACGTCACGAGGTCATCTACCACATCTTATAACACGTGTCACCCCCATTACACCATTCTAGGCTACTCATTGTTTGTAAGCCAGGCTCTTTTTTACTTGCTAGCTCCATTGCATGCTGTTGTAGTTCGTTTTATATTCAACTATGTACCCATGTTATAAAATAGCCAGTGACGTCCTGAGGTCACCGGCTTATAGCACATATCACCCCATCCTAGACTACTCATTGTTTGAAATGAATTATTTTTTGTTTTATTTTCATTAAATAAATTGTTCTACCAAAAGGTTCGTTAATGAATCAATATAATGTGCCCCCGCATTAATGAATGGTCCCCGGATGACTTACTTAGTATTTGATGCGTAGGCGACTGTCAATTTAGCGCAGAAAGAAAGAGTTTGTTTGAACAAATTCTACAAAATGCTTTTTTAGTCACTGAAATAATTTCGTTTACTTAACACTTTTTTCATCACTTTGGTAGTGTTTTTGCACTGTCTATTTTTGTTTTATTTTTTTCTTTGTAGCAGTGGTTGTCGGATGTACCCTTGTCGGTCTTTGCGGTGTTTCCGTAGCCGGCTTTATGTTTTATAGGTGAGCTAGTGAAAATTCATGACGATTATTTTGTTTTAGCGGTAACGACGGTGTGCAGCGCTGCTGCAGTTTTTGGACTGATCGGGGCTGGCGTCTGCTGGTACAGGTACGCAAAAGAGCGCGTGGCAGTTGCTCATGGAAATTCGCATGCATGCATTATTAACACCGCTTAATGCGCATCGAAGCTTAAAACCATCACAGGGCACGCACCATACGGGTCAAAGAATGACGTGCGAAAAAGAGCGCATGAACAATTGCCACGAATCTCTCTCACTCCATGCATTATTAACCTAGCACCATGCGCATTGAAAAACCATGAGAGCTCTCGCAGCAGAGGGAATTTAATAACCGACAAAATATGTCTGGGCTGTGCACGTAAACAGACTGCACGAGATGAAACCCCAAACAAAAAAAAGAAGCTGGGAAATTTTAATCTATGGGGTCTTTAAGTCCGACGCAACATACACAAACTGTCATGCGATTGAGGCAATAAATTTGCTAGCATGTATACATGTGACGTAACAGTTCGAAAATTCATAATGAGATGAATAAATGTTATGATACGCAAATTATGTCCAAACAAACAAGTTTCTCTGGTGATGGAAGCCTCTTTGCAAACTCTTACATTTACATGAAACTCGTCGTCAATGATTCTTGTCATGCAAGTCCAATTAGTCGCGAGATGTATGAAAGGTACCTCCGCTCAAGTTTACTCGTAACCGAGTATGCGTAAAATGTTTTTATAAAGCAAAGAACGGTTTTATCAATGGCTAAAATCGATTTCAGACTCTTTCAGAAACTCTTTCATGTTTACATGAGCCAAGTCATGACTCGTTTCATATCCCATTTGTTACAAATTGAAGGTTGACACCGTTTGTGGAAACGAATAGAAAAACATTAGTGAGTGATTTGTCGGTGAAGAAACTAGCTGTATTACTTGAGTGAGGTAGCAAATAATAGGACTTTTAACAGTTTATTGTCTACACTGGCACTGGTCACGCATGACTCGTTTCATGCAACCACTTTGACACTAAAACCTTCGTAAGTAGGATTCCACTTACGACTTAACATGTAATTTCTTCGCGAAGAAAATAACAGTGTTTGGTATCATATGGGAACCTTTGCAGACTTATATTAACATGAAACTGAAATGCTTCATGACTCGATTTTCATGTTTCCCCTTTGTAACAAATTGAAGCTTGATTCAAGGAAAGATACAGCGTAACATTTAGCTAGTGATTTATCAGTGACTAAAGTTGCTGTTTTAATTGACTGAGAGATCAAATAACATGATCTTAACTTACTGCTATCAGCATGACACTTATCATGACTTGTTTCATGCATACACTTGTCACATTTGAAAGCTCACTGAAACCTTTGTAAAGAAAGTTTACGCATCTTAACGAGTAATTTTTTCTCGAAGAAAATAACAGTGTTTTAAAAATAGATGTGTGGTATCATATTATTGTAACTTTGCAGACCCCCATTTACATGAAACTGAACTGCGTCATGACTCGTTTCATGTGTCCCGTCTGCGACTGTATGTCCTCGCTGGCAATACTAATTAGTAGTTTCTTGGAAATTTATGAGGGCTGAGACTCGAGTTGGTTCGGGATGATAATGAGCCCGAGGAATTTTCATTCGTATCTACATAATATCTCTTGCTCCGTGAGCACTGAGCTTTATTAGGGACTCGACGGTCGGACGCATTGATTTTGCCCAAAGAGCCGTTTGACGTTAAGGAAAGCGGAGGAAATTTTTCTTTCCAAAGAAATCTATGAAAACTGGACAAGACCAGGCAATTGGCACGGCTCTTTTGACTCGCAAAAAAACGTTCGATAATTTTATATTATATTGGAAGGGACTCCTTGTGGAACCTCGGTGAAAAGATTGAGGGACCGACTTATCTGCTTCAGGCTAGGGATGGACGTGGATATATGGGAAACACTGTTAAGGAACTTAGAAAACTAATAATATGTATTGCCACATACATATACAGCTTTTGACTCCCCTTTCCCCACAAAAAAACATTCAATGTTTTTTATGGTCTCTTTTCAATCCAAAAATTTTCCGCAATCCGCCTCCGTATATCGATCTCACGAACCCAATCAGCTTTCTGTAACAGTATTCGAAAATTCTTTTGACATAACAACAACCGGATGGAAAAACATTGCGCACCCGCACTTATCCGACAACTGGCACGCACCAGTCTCGAATCGGGGATTATTTTGTTTATGACGGAAAATGATTTCTTAAATTTCTCCTTCCTCTCAAAAAATAACATCTTCTCGTTCAGATTGCACAAACAGTATAAATCGGCGCAAGAATCCGAATATCCCTACTACGGAGTCACCGGTCCGGCGAAGGAGCGAACATCCGGCACCACATCACCAGTAAACTCTATGGACGCCAAATTGGCGTCATCAGCCCAGCTGTATCATTATCAGCATACAAAACAACAGATTATAGCTATGGAACAGTAATTCATCATTTTTTTTTCATTTTTTTAATACTTTTCTTGAAACTTTAACTTTACGGTTTTCAAAAAAACCTCTGTAAATAATAAATTTATCTTGAAACAAACATTGTCTGGGTTTGCAGCTCTGCTTGCGAAACCAAAGGCAATGAATCCGACGATTCAGAAGGCGAAGGTGAAGACGGAGATTTTTCAGTGTATGAATGCCCAGGGCTGGCTCCGGTAAATCTTGTGAATCGCTTTAATTCCAAATTTTTGTTTTAAATATGTTTTTGTTTGCAGACGGGCGATCTCGAAGTGAGCAATCCGTTGTTCGAAAATTCCAGTAGTCCAGTGGCAAAAACTGATCCCCACAGAGATCCTGCCGTACACCACAGATCGTCCGAATGAGAATGAAAATCGTACTAAATTCGAAACGAAAACCACTCAAAAGTTGCATTTTCTCGATGCTTGCGAAAAAACACTGTCCGTCGACACATAGAAACTGTCCTTGCATTCTTAACTGTAATAGGCCATAGTTTCATTACTTCTACCGTACACCAATTACAGTTTATAATTATTGTAGATAAATAATTGATTCTTATTAACTCATAGAATTTATTCCCTCTATATATAATAATTTTTCTCATCTGTCGAAGATTCGAAATTGTTTTCCTTTCTCTACATTGTGAGGAGAAAATTCATTAATTTTTTTGTCTCATTTTAATCGAAACGAGTTTATTTTCATTGCATAACAGGCTATTCATCTTACAATGATCCATTCCAAATTTTAAAGTTTTGCATCTCTCGGAATGATACTTTTTACCGAGTTTTTCGATGTTCAACCCGGCACTTTTAGGTTTCATGAATTTTTGATGTTTTTTCTTAGTTGTATACTTAAAAATATTCATCAATTTTTTTATTAATATTTTTTTAGTCAGTAAGGTGATTGTCGTACTTTATTATTATTTTTTAAATGTTGTCAAAGAAAATTCTTTCGGATCTTTGCGGGTAATAATAGGTGTAGGCAACTCCTCGTGCAGCTGCCTGAGCATTTATTATTACGATAATTAATTATTTTTTTAATATATAAAAAAATTGTTAGGTACAAAATTTGTTTTTTCTACTACAAAAAACTTTTTGTTTCTTTTTTAATGTTGATTGATTTCGCTGTGTACCTTTTTTTAGTACAGTTCCCGTGTTCTGTGTCATTCTGTAACTTTTTTCGTTTCCTCTTTACGACTCATGGTAAACATTTTATTGTTCGTTACTGTCTCAAAACTGTTTCGTAAACTGTACGTTTTTTTTCGCTTCAGATGATGACAATGCAGAATTTTATTAAAAAAATTTGTTGAAACATTTTTAAGGAGGTTTTCTTTGTTGACGGGACTAAAATTTGGCTAAGAGTTGATTTGAATGGATAAAGTAAATTCGATGATGAATAAAATCATAATTTTGAACGATATTAGTCTAAAAATAACAAAGTTTTGTTTTTCATTGCAAATTATCGGTAGAAAACAGTTCAGAAACATCTTATAAATTGTAAGTACTTGTTCAATTACAACCGTTTTGTGAAATTATTTAAAAATTGAAGAAAATGAAGTACAAATTGAACTACTATTGAACTAAGGTCTACTTGTGTTTGCAAAACGTTTAAAGTTTGTGCAAGTTTTTTAAGCAAGCAAGTTGACTACACAATGAAAAATGAAATAAGTATAGTCCATTTACATTTTCAAACTCAAAAAGATTACAGTTAGAATTAATTGCATTTATGGCCAAAACACAATTTTGAACCACTTACATTTTACAAAATGGTCCACTAAGTCTGATAAAATTGTAAAACACTAGGTGAATCATTTCGTAATGGGTCATAATTGTACTTCCGTCATACTTGCACATCATGCTTACTGTAATCTTTTTGAGTTTGCAATTGTGAATGGACTATAGTGTTTTTAACACACTTTACGCACTAATGTACCATACCAAAGGTAACTACTTTTGCTGGTCGCGCGCGCTAACAAGCTAAAAACTATTTCATTATTTTATTATTGGACAAAGCTTGCCGCTAATTTGGAACAAGACCAAAAGTAAAGCGAATCCAGGCAGCAAATTTCGTGAAGGAAATACGCAAAATAATGTTGTAACAGAATAGAATTTTTTTGTAAATGACTTTATTTGTTGACGAAATTGATAAAACGAAGGCATATAGCATATTGGCTGCTCGTAGAGTTGAAGGAAAATTTGAATCAAGACGAGATCAAACAACATTCGAAACTGTTCGTGCAATTTTGAGAAAGAAAAACAGGTAACATGATAATAGTTTTATAAATCTAAATTTGTTACATTTTGCAGAAAGCAACAATGAAGGCTCATCGCAAACAACAACAACACAGACTTCCATCGAAATGCTTGAAATTAAATTGCATTTTGCACATTTAGAACATTTACATGTCAAGCATTGTTTTTTTCGTAGACTTTTTAATTACTATTACTTACTCTTAGTCTTAAAACTTAATGAAAATTAAGAAAAAAGCTTAATCTTAATTACTTTTAATCCAAAAATTAAAAAAATTCTTAAGAGAAATTAGTCGTAACTTAAAATTAAGATTAAATCAGATTCTTAATTAAGAATCTTAATTTTCCTTAATTTTTCTGACTGACAATTTTTTAAACTTGCATTTTAATAAGTAAAATCCTTCATATTTTCATAATTTTAATAACAATGTTCTATTACAACCTTTCCTTGGCTACTGCATCACAATACTGTAATAGTTCACATTGCTTGCTGGTACCCATGAGCAAGGTATATTTGATGTGCTCATCTGAGGAAGCTGACAGTTTCTCAATATGCACCTACCCCATCGGTATGGTGTGTCCGCGTGCAAAGTATATTGCAATGTTAAAGAAACTGGCTTTCCTTTTTTATTATTAGCGAATATGTTCGAAATGATGAGAAAAATGCTGAAAAATATCTGGGGATTGATGTGCAGTTAAGTGGCTTTGCAAGGTGCAGCGATTCAAAAAGAAGAACGAAATCATATTTTGCCATTACCCTCACCATGCGAAAAAGAATGGTCAAAGAGAAAAAAGTCGGTGTTCGAGTGGAACGCGGTAGTAAAGCAGCCATGAATCGTTATAAAACCAGTTACTACGTTTTCACAATCCAAATGATTTGAAACTCAGTTATTCTTGTTTTTGGTGTATTACACAGTTTGACAAATTTAATCACAAATACAGAAAATTGATCGCTAAACAGTATACCACATATTTCATATTTCCCGCTTTCTTAATTACTGTTTCAGTAAGATTGATAATAAATAAATATTTGGAAATAATGTGTTCTGCCAATGTACAGCTTTTACTGTCTATTTCCAGTATGCCATTTGATGCGAAACAAATCAATGGATCAAAGTTACTTATCAGATATAACTTGCACTGTACATCAAACTAGTTATCATAGGACAGCCTAAACTAACTGTGTAACGAAGAGAATGCTAATATCCGAGTAAGGTAATGTAGAAGACCATCACAACAACACAATAGCCCAGGACTGAGGTTTTATGAATCCGAGTTAATCTTAGACAATCCAAAGTAAGGTAACAAATTCAGTACAATAATTCCGATTGGTAAAATGGTAATAGTGGCACAAGCGTACAGTAATAATCGAGGGGTAAAAATTAAGATAGCATAATGGATAAATATAGTAACAAAACCACAGCATGATAATTCAGGCAGCCGCCTCTTTTTCAATTTGATTCTTGATGGTACTCTCAATTCACGTCAACATCAGTCGATACAAGTATGTCAGATCCCCTTTGGAGCTCCTGGGTACCCTCATTCGTAAAGCTTCTCGGTCAATGACGGAGATATCTCCGCTCTGTCTTCTTACCATCCAGTGCTGTCGCTCTGCGACTCCATGGTGCCTCCTGCGCCTGTGCAAGTCGATAACCGTGTCGAATATCTCAGCGTCGTAATCACAATAATTTTTTCCATAGGATAAACAGGAAATCCTATGCATGATCTTCCTGAGAAAAAAGTCAGGAACTAGAGATCTAAGTAATTATGGACTATAATCCAGTCATAATTGCAAACTCAAAGAGTTTACCGTAATAATAATGATTAGCATGTACAGGCGGAAAAATGATTAGCATGTAGAGGCAAAAAACTCACATTTGAACCACTTACACTTTAAAAAAAAAATGGTCCATCACGGGTTTATGCACCTTTAGCACACTTAGAGGGTCATTTGTAACGTGTAAGTGGTTCAAAAGTGAGTTTTACACAGTACGTGCAAATCATTCTCATGGTAAACTTTTTTGCAACTGTGAATGGACTATAGCCACTTGCCATTCATAGGTTCGTTTTAGTTTGAAATTTTTTTCTGGAATTATGAAAAAGGAGTTCCTTGATTTTCAAATGTTTTCAACATTTCATACATCTTTAGATGGTTTTCGCAAAATATTTGTTTAAAAACTCGTGACAATGTTCACTAGTTGCGTGTTTTCTATAAATCGAAAAACAATACAATTTCACAAAGCGAAACGGAAATTAAAAAATTGTTGAATCTTCTCATCCATTTATAGCTTCAACAAAAAGTTAACACTAAAAATTCAAGGTTAAATTAATTCTGGAAAATTGATCAGTATCTAGAAGGTTTAAGATGAACGCTTCAGTAGCGTACCGGGTTACGGTAACTGTAGTTCTGGAATCCATATCGATCACTGGCTTTTCGATTGGGTTGACACTTTTATGGGTTCTAATAGGTTACAAACACATACGAAACGATCCGAGACTAATTTTGGTCCTGAATTTAGTCATTTGCGACGTAGGACATCTAACTATAGTCATATTTCATATTGCACCCGAATATTTCACCGACATCAACTGGGGCAACTTTGAAATTTTCATCACAACTATGGGCATACTACTGTGGTACGGTAGTCTGATGCACTTGAGCATCATCGCAGCAAGTCGATACATTGCCACTTGCCATTCGATTCATTTCAATACTGTATTTTCGAATAGGAATATTTGCATAATTTCATGCTCTGCCTGGCTAATTTGCATATTAATCTCATTATCCCCTTTCACTGGTTTTTGCTGTCGAAAGATATTCGACTTACATGAAGATTTGGACGATGAAAATTTACAGGCTGATGATCAACTGAAGAACTATTTGCGAATTATCACTCATGTATCGAATGGTATCGTGATTGGATGGATGGTATTTTGTTATGTGAATGTCATTCGCAAGCTAAGACGTATGGGCAACAGAGTCACTGACAGCAACATAAATTCAATCACCATTCGAAAAGACGAAGTTCGCAAGAATAAATCGAGGAAGTTGGCCATACAATTTTTGATAGTTTCGCTAATGTTCACCATGCTGTGGATCATGATATTTACAAGCGACGTGCTAGTTAGAAATGATGTGTCTGTGACACTGGAAAAGTTGCTTTATTCGCTCAATCCAGCTGTTGCTTTGCTTATAATGATTCTTGCCAATAGTTCAATCCGAAAAGACGTTGTTGATATCGTTAGACGTTGCTTTCTTTGTAAATCGTGAATTAAAGTATGAGTTTGTTCCAAGAATGGTTGCTTTTGCAGTTGACTACAGTTTGTTGAAATTTTGAATGCAAAAAATTTTCCGTATTCTTTCCCTTATCTATAATTACATTTCTTTTTCAAAATGTCTTGTGTGTAAGTTTCATGTATAACGTAGAAACTTTGTTTTCATTTTCATAAATATACGAATTACGGCCTTTGATTTGTTCGATTTGAGTCAACACGGTCGATTTGAATTCTTTGAAGCTGTTTTTAAAGAATCCCAGAAAATTGCTACTGTCTGTCTTCTTCCAAGAAATTGAAAGTCTTCCTCGTTTTCGAGTTGGCTTCCATAACCACATTTCATTTAGGACTTTGCTAAGTCATGTTGCAAGGATAGTTGTAATGAGTCATAGTTGTACCTTGTGGTCGCAACTATAGTTGCCACTCGCTGTCATAGCAAGTCTCTAAAATCACCGGGCGCCGACATCGATATGGACTAGCATCAAAACTTTGATATTTTATGATTGTTTCTGATTAAAACGTGAAAACAGCAAAGTCGCGGCGCCATATTTGATTTTCGAGCCAGTTTGCTAGTACTAATCGCGCGTTATTTAAAAAAATTTACTTTCAACAACAGCTAACTATAGACAATTAATTGGGACGAGTATAATGACAAAAATGAAGCGATTTAGAAACGATTTCGTACGAGTAAAAACCAAAGCAGCACTGGATGGTTGACGAATGTGGTCGATCTCTTTTTTTCTTTTCGTGTTTCACTTGTAAGCTATTGTCGTTGTAGTTGATGTTGTCGATCTTGTAGACGCTGACATTGAAGATGTAGTTGTATCCGCTATATGTTCGTTCGTCCAGAAATTGAATCCGTTAATATAGCCGTTGCCAATGCAAACTGAAAACTAAACAAAAGTTTTCTGCAAGTGTTGACTTGATACTACAGTGTCGGAGACTATAGACGATTTGCGCCTATAGTGGATGCTACTCCTTTATGTCAGCCAAAAAAACACAGTTGATTCATAGACGTACAACAACAACAAAAACGCGGTTGAATTGATGATAGGGTACTTGTTGCATATTTATATGTTGTCATCGTTATCGTTCTTGTGGTATTAGCACAAAAGTATCGGATTGAGAGTTGCGCATGGAGATTTAAAAGGAAACTCCGTCATACGAGGATCCCGATTTGTAAAAACCTTGCTTGCATCATTCATACATTACTGTACATAAAGTCACTCCTGTACTTTGAATGGTTATGACTCATTAATTAATCGTCAGAATTGAATAAAATTTAAAACCTAGCTTCCTGGGGGTCAGCAAATTTTTTTAGCCACTTTACACTTTACATATAATTTTGATAGTGTAAAGTGTACATTTTATACAAAAAGTGTAAAAAATTTGCATGACCCCCAGGAAGCTAGGTTTTAAATTTTATTCAATTCTGACTATTAATTAATGAGTTATAACCATTCAAAGTACAGAGTGACTTTATGTACCTACACCCTGTATTATTGCACGCGCAAACGGTATCGCAGCATTTCTTGATCTTGTTACAATTATCGAATGGTAGAAACAAATAGAATTGGCAACAGTTAGATCTTTGCATACGACTTGCAGTTCGCATTTGAATTGTTCTGGTCTTCGTCGCGTTTCGTTGAGACTGCTCAAGAAATCAATTTGCTCGGAAACGTCGTCGAAATTGGTGAAATTTGCTTGTGTTTAACGATTTCAGTGACGTTTTTCGAAATATAACCTAGTTTACGTTTGAAACTTGAGGATTTCGTTTAATCGACGAAAATTTGTTTGCGTTTAACGGTTTCGAAAAATTATTTTGAATTTCGATCGACAAGTTTTTTGCAAACGTTGATTCGGATTGATTTCATAATGTTGCTAATCGCTAGAAGTCGTTTACACACTTTTCAAATCGAACAGACAGCCATTGATTGACGAAATACCGCAAATTTCGTACGAAGAAATAAAACTAGCCTTAAAAAAGATGAAACCCAGAAAAGCGCCAGGGCCCGATGGGATCCCGGTTGATATCTTTAAGATGGCGCCGTCGTCGATCAGATGGGCCGGAAGAGTATTCGCAGCGATAATGAAATCGAAGCGAGTGCCTGAATCTTGGGGAAAAGCAATGATATGGCCAATATTTAAAAAAGGATCTTCGTCAAACTGCGAAAATTATAGACCGATTGCTTTACTAAATACGATAA
>JAQGBA010000527.1:0-31453 GCA_034698125.1 Prionchulus punctatus | reverse complement strand
CCTACCCCTGAGGGACCCAGCAAAGGAAAAGGCGATGGCAAAAAACAACAGTGCTTCAAAGACTTTTCCAAAAGCATGCACGATTTAATTAAACCGTGCGTAGCCAAAAAGTTGGACATTGTTCTGCAAGACGATGATCATGAAAAGTAGTAAATAATGCTGGATTTCACTGAATACTTGCAAATTTAACGTTTGGTTTTCAGCGAGAAACGTCTTCGCGGATTTGGAGATTTGCGCGATGAGTTGAAAACATTTTGCACATCTGATGAACAACGAAACAAAACCAAAGAATGTTTGAAGAGCTTGTGGAGTTCTGGCAATAAAACTTCCAAAGACGACAGAGAAAAGAAAGGAGAAGAAATCTTCAACGCCAACTGCGGAAACAAACGTCAATGCTTAGCCAAGTAACAATTTCAGCATTACTTTTGTTTTGCAATTCATTAAACAGCTGTTTCTCGCTTGCAGAGTATCAGCAGACTGTCAAGCCATTTTCAACAAAACTAAATCAGCTCAGTGTGACTGCGCCAAATCCGATGTTGCCCCAAAAGCCGACTCATTGAATCAACAATTGCAATCTTGCATTGGAGGAACTCCACGACCAAGCAAAGATGGCAAGAAAGAAAGCTTCATCGATCATTTCGTTGAAAGATCTTGCGAAACCAAAGAAGATAAATGCAACAAACCTTATCAGCCTCACACTCACGAAGGCAGTTGGAAAGGAAAGGGCAAAGGAAATGGCAGTAGCAAAGGAGGTAAGCACCTTTAAAGCCGTTAAGCCGATGTCATTGCATAGGAAAAGTTATCTATTGTTTTTCAAAGCCAAAATTTTGTTTTGTATGTACTATCAAACATTATTATTGTTATTACTTAAAATTAAAATTCACAAAAGGTGCAAAAGTCTTGGCTTTACATTTTTTACATTAGTACATTGAAGATGCAGACCATGGTTTGAAAGGCAAGGGTAAATCAAGTGGCGGTATCAAAGAAGGAAAGCATGATTTGAGAATTACATACATTAATTTTACTTCAGCCAACGACGTTAAATTTTATTGTTTCAGTTTTTATCTTCAAACATTTGATTTTGCAATTTTTTTGAGCAATTTTCGAGTAGTATCTTGCATTAAACATAAGTCACAAGAAACAAACGAAGCGATAAGCTTTCATATAGCAAGTCAAATAAGTTCTCTTTGCAAGGTGGTTTGCATAATCGCCGTCGCTTGCTTTGCGTGCAAAAGTAATGTCGCGCCGTAAACGGAGATTCAGGGCTGATATGATACGGAAATGTCGATAAATGTTTCAGTTTAGCACTTTTTGGCAAATTAATTCCGCATAAATTTAACGTAGACGGTGCGAGAATGTAATCCGATTCTGATGCATTTTTCAAATTAGTTGCAAGCGATTTCTCCAGCGATTTTCTATCGTAATGGTAAATCGAAATCGGATTTCGTTCGCTCTTCATGTACCATAAATCAGATGGTAAATCCGTTAATAGAAAATGATACGAAACTGAACCATTTTCCGATAAATGGCCGTTGGATTTTTGTAAATAATTTAAACAATCGAAAATGGCACCGTTTCGCAGAAATCCGTGATACACCAAAGCGAGCGAATTCCACGAAATCCAAGCGAACAATACGTACGTTTGCGTTCTTGCGTTGTATTGGCATATACGAATTACGCAAAGTAATATCAAGGGAATTATCAACGGACAAAGATGAATGGTTTCTTGCACTGGATACATGCTCAAGCATATCAATGGTACCACGAACGACGATAGGAAAAGCCAATATTTCGCATTGATATTTTGAAAGTTCTTCAAAACGGACGGCGCGAAGCACTGAGGAACAAAATACAGAGCGGCTAATCCGAGGACGCCGTACAAAAATGGAATATTTACAAAAATATGCGTGTACCAAGGATGAAACACACGTCCGCTCAAACGTCGGAAGGAAAACGCTTCGCGCAGCGAATTCAAAGGAACCAGCGTTAAATTTGTTTGTAAAAGTTCGAATCTATGGAACTGCATAGTTGAAAAGTCGTTGAAATTCAAACTACCGTAATACAATGAATCTAGAACGGATATAAAACAAGACGTCGAGAGAAATCCGAACGAAAACGACACAGTTTTGTGAAAGAGCAGTTTGAAACAAAAATCGTGCGCTAAGAATTGAAGTAACGGCGCTAAAACGAATACGATGAATTTCAACCGATGAAATATTCCGAATGAAATCAAAATCCCTAAATAACAGCTCGACTGCATCGGAGTATACGGCGGGGTATGATCCGAGGAACAATTATCGTGGTCATGATCGTCGACGAACGAGAATACGATAATGTAGAATATCGAAACGAATATCAACGTATCGAATAAATAAGAAGAACATCGCGAGAAAAATACCCAAGGTACGAACGACGTACAATAGAAAGCCATCGTTAAATTTGGTTTTATTCGCCATTTCCGAGCAATTTTGAAAAACATTTGGTCGATGGCTAAACTCGTTAAAGTGCATAACATACGAGGAGCTACTACGATCGAATGCAAAGTCAAAGTTTTAACGAATTTGTTTTCTTGCAGAATTTTCAAAACTAGCGACGGTAAACATCCAAAAATCACAGGAAATAAGAAATTCGTCGTTTCCTTCGTCGAATTAACTTTATTCGTGGGCAATTCAAATTTTAACATAGACAGCGACAGAAAATCCGATTGAGATTCGATTTCATCTTTGGCTGTAAACGCGGTAAAGGGAATTAGCGTTATCAGAAATCGAAGCACAATAGAAATTTTATAAGCCAATGAAAGCCAATTACTGAGCGCCATAACGAAAAGAGATCAAAATGTGCTTGCTAACCGCTTTTGCAAACAATAAATCGGTTGTTAAATTCGCTTTCAATGAAAAGCGCAGAACATGCTAAAAGCCGCTAAAAACTGGAATGCGCACAAATTGATGTAAGCCCAAATTAGCGCGCTTTACAAAATCCCTCTCGGACAAGAAGTAAGTTGATTAGAACTAAAACTATAAAACAGATTCTTATTATTTCTAATTACTTAAGTCAAATCCTACATTTCTTTGATTAATGCAGAAAGTCTTAAATATAGTTGCACACGGCAAGATTTTTGTTTTTGATAAACATTTCGAATCGCCCGCTCAAACATACACATGCAATTTTCCCGTCGGCTGCAGACGAAGTTTTGGCATATAAACAACAATTTTTGTAAACAACATTCCCACTGCATGTGACGCGGATCTATACGCTCGGGAAAGAGAAGAAGTTCGCTGTTTTATAGCTAGTGGCTGAATTAGCTTGTTTTGAGAGATATCCGTTCATTAATTGATCATTATTCGTCGAAATCCAGCATCCATACCTACCTTTACATACCTCGTACAATCGCTTGTGTATTTGTGTTTTGATTTGCGTCACAACATAAACATGCGTCATATCGTCTGCGCTGTGTCGCGGCTGTGTTCCCGCCTCTACAAAGTTATTTAAGATGAACGACACCTCTATGCGAAAGTCAGTTGGTCTGTGTTGCTCGTTTCGCAACGAAGCGCGTTCGTTTTTGTTAATGACAGGGCGTCTGTTGTAAAGCGCGACGTTTTCCATTCATAAAACGTTTTTATCTCAATTGCGTTATAGCAAATTTGCATAGAAGACAGTGAAAGTTTACTATTGGCTCGCGACGATTTATGAATGAAAGTGTTTTTCGATCGGTAAAATCGACCAAAGTTGTTATTGAATTTTTGTTAAAAAAAGGACTGGAAATTTGAAATTTTGCGAACTATCGATATGAATTCTCAACATCAACAAGTTGCATCACAGTCGACCGTAGCCGACGATATTATTAAAATGGGGACTTTGAAAAAGGGAAAAGTAAGATGAATCTGCAATGCAAATTTGCTGGACGATGAATTTTTTTTCACTAGCTAATTTTTTTACCGGTTTGTTATTTTTGCTGATTTTTCACTAGCTAATTGAGGTTTTGTACTCGTTCGTGTACTGCCTAAGACTGGTTTTTGCACTAGCTGAGACTTAACGAGCTAACCGTTTTTACATGTTTGTTTATTGGCAACTACTGTTTTTAGAAAGGTAAAAAACGTTTTTTCGTCCTTCGCCAAGATAGTTACACGGCGCCGGCGCGTTTGGATTGTTACGATTCTGAGAAACGATTTCGACAATGCGTTCAACCGAAATTATCAGTTAAATTGAAAGACGTATTCAATATTAATAAGACGGTAAGGAAAAAAAAGCACTAAGGCAGAAGCTGAAGCTGCAGCTAGTAAATAAAGAGTAAAAAGAAATTTCCGGCGTCCCTCTGTGTCTATACATGTTACGTGCTCGTTTTAATCTTCATGAAAGTATTATATTTTTGCTCATCATCTCGTTTTCATCTCGACGTTTTCTATTTTTGAAATTCGCATTCGATGTTTACGTTCGTCGATACGTATGAGAGAAAAAGAAAGCTTTTTTTCGTTCGAAATGATGTTTTCTTCGGTCGTTTTAATGTTTACAACAAACATAACCGCACGGGCCTTCGGTCCACCCGCCGACTATGAGCCCGTCGTTTTTATAGTCTACTTTCTATATATATTCATTCTACATTTTTCTCTTGTCTTTTTGCGATCGTTTCAGGATGTTGTGTTTTGAAATCTCACAGAATTAGTAGCTGCTTGCTCGATTTTATAAACATCGCCGGCTAGCGAGCTCGCTTATACACATTTTAGGCGTTTCAGTTTAGTTTTACAAGATGACAGCACGGAAAATAGTTACTAAAAAGCGCTAGAAATAGAAGTCCGAAGTGTATCTTGCTCAGCTAAGGCTATCAAAAAAAAGAAAAACATTGCATTAACGCGGGCTCAGGGTGGAAAGAAAACAAATTTCTCGCGCTATCCGGACCGCCAACGAGCGAGCAATGTTATCGCGAAGTAGGCGGAGGAGAGTTTCCAGAAGAAAAATATTCTTGTTTACGCGTCGTCGTAAAGTGATTTATTGATTTTGCTTCGCTTTACGCTGTGTAAGGAGCGAAAATGTGCGGAATTTTCAAAAAATCGTGCCTTTTCTGAGTTCGTTGTTGAAAAGCAATGAAACGGCGTGTTTACGAATCAAAAAGTGCATAAATATTTTACGAAACCGAAAACGCGCGCAAATTTTGCTTTTTTTTTACTCGCATTCTGTGCATATTTCTCGCTCGCTCGTTTACATAGCGAGCTCTTTTTGCGTTTACAAAACGAGCTCTTTTTTATCGAAACAACGCTGATTAATAATGTGTTTTTTTTCATTTCTCTTGCGTAATAATGTTTGTGTCTTTATTTATATATATTTTGCCTTTTTTCACGGTCGATTCATTTATGTTTTTTTCGATGTTAGACGTTGTTTTGTTTATCATTTCGTTGAGTTGTTTGGCAAGTTTCTTGTTTATCGCCCTACAATCGCGTACACAACGCCGTTTTCGGGTTCGGCGAAAAGCGAAACGAGAACGGGAGGCGTGTTTGACTTTCTGCGTGTATGTTATGTAGGAAAAGAAAATATTTTTCCAAGGTTGTTTTGATACTCAAGCGTCGTCGTCGGCCAGTCGTCGTCGTATTCGAATGTGTCACGCATGTTGTTTACGTTTGTTTTGAATTTAAAATATAGACGATTTTTAAAATTCAATACCGAGCCAGCGCTCTGAGGAGGCTCGCCATAGCCGCTATAGTTGCACCGTTAACTATAGTCGCCCTTGATCAACTATAGCGCTTGCTTGGACGTCGATGTTTTGTCGTCTGTCCAAGCAGCCGTCGTGATTTTGCGTCCGACCGACGGGCGTAATAAGAACTGGCCAACCTCTTTGGCTATCGCCCATCGCCGGCCCCTTGTCGTGGGACGCCCTGAGTGTTTACGCCAGCGAACTCATAACATTGAGCCATTTTTCGGAATCACCCGAAAACATTCAAAAACTATAGTTTTTTCTTGCGAAAATCTGCAATTATAATCGACACGACTCGAAAGTCATTAAAAAAAAAATGAGTTCAGTTTCCCACGGCGCAAACAAAATAACCTCCGGGCGTTTATGTTTCCTAAGTTGGTGTTTTTATCTATGACACATTTTTCGTTGTCGCAAAACTAAAAAATTGTCTTGACTCATCGTTTATCGAGCTATTGTGTTGTTCTGTTTGTTTTCTCCGCAGTTTGTAAACACTTTTTACTGTAGGCGTTTAGTTGTTCAATGTGATTACTTTTTCATTCTTCGTGCACGTGAATTTAATGCCCTAACAGCTAAAAACAAGTCCAAAATAGATAGCGTCACGATTGACGTCGATCGTCGCCCATTTTCTAAACAAGCCTGAAGGATTTCAGCAGGAAAATGTTGAAATATTTTTCAACCTTCGTACTCTGATTCTAAACAACGTAAACATGACTTTTTCGCAGAAAAAACTATTCGCCTGGCACGACGACGATGAGCCTTCTCGGCTAATTGATAAATTTGTTTAGCAGTAATTAAGAATGGATAAAGTTTGTGTATGGCAATCATCGTTAGCTGACTGATAATTAAAACGGAATTTTCCTAGCATAGCTTCCTGTGTGTTTTAAATTTTCGCGAAAACAAAATTTAATATTGGCTTGTTCCTCATTGTGGCGCCCACGCGTCATTCGCTCATTACCTGCAAAAACAAGTTAATTATTAGAAAAATGTATTAAAAACGCCTTAGATATTTTGAAAAGTCGCCTTCCCTTCCCTTCCCTTCCCTTCCAATATTCGTGCTACTTACATCAAACATTATACACTGATGTTAAACCAGCTAAGTTAACGTTCGTTATTTCAATTAACCTTCAGCAAGGTTATTTTCAAAAACAAAATAATTAAAAGAAAACGCAGCAAAAGCAGCAAAATATTTTCGAATTCGCTCCTTTAATGAGCGACGAAGTATTCTGCTTTCACGCTTGTTAGTTGCTGTAAACTGCCTAATTCACTCTTGTTGTTATGTTAAGTCGGTTAACCTTCTACCTAGCATATTTTCTCACTCACTTGATCGATTCCCGCGATTTTTTCACATTTCATTAGAAGGAAATGCACTCTAACAGGCAACAAACAAAGATTTGTATAAATTATGCGTATTTCCTAAATTGTCATTGAAATCGTTGGCAAAACAAATAAAATGTACGCGGAAGCTTGGAACTTCCACCGATCGCGAATTCCGTTCGATGTTTATCAAACGTAGAGCGTCGTTCTCAGTCGCGTGGATTTGCACGCCATTTTTCTTTCTGCATCCTTCTACAGTAATACAAAAAATATTTTCAAAGGAAACGCACTGTCGGAATGAAAAAATGGGCGCGATTTGAAAAAAAAATGCAGACTCCTTAAATTGTTTACCGGTAAACATCAAATTCGTCTGGTGTCTGTGGGTAAAGGTCGATTTATTTGATTCATCGTTGTTGCCCGTCTGAGAACCAATATGTCGCCGTCGGGCGTCGTCAGTATAGAAAAAACAGAAACGTAAAAAATTCATCTATAGGCGTCCACTCTGTTGCCGCGCATAAACTATAGTAGCTCATGCAATGAACTATAGTTTTCCAGTATTGATTTTAGTGCCCGGTTCACTTCCGGTTTTTGGTTCCGAAAGTGTGAAATCGAAATTTGCTTAGTATGCATCATAAATGAACCGTTTTAAATGAAAACAACAACGCAGAGTTTGTTCCTGGTTATGTTTATCAGACGATGAGTGTTTTGGCGAGCAAAAATTCTGTTCTCATTTTATGTCAAGTCAACAACAATCCAAAATATACAATCAAGTTTTAGGTATATAATTATTTGACGAGTTTTCAGTTAATAATGTTGTTTACTTCGGCAAATTGTATGACTATTTTGTGATTTGTTTCGCTAAGTACAAATCGAGGAAGAATAACGATAAATCTTGTCGTGTTTTCATTTTCTATCTCGATAAATAAACTTTCGGCTGGTTTTTTTTGTCATTCATTCTTCATAAATGTAAATTTATACAGCTGCCGCGTTTTACTCTTGCGACAGTCTGGAACTAGATACTGTACGTAAACAGTCTTTTTCTGTTCGTTTCAGATTTTGGATCTTAAACTGAAGAATTGCGTCGGAATATTTGCTCGAGACGAAACTCTTACAGTCGGCTGCGATAATGTACAAGACCAAGAAGCATGGCTTTACACGTTGTTGAATGTGTACAATAGCGCCAAGTCGGGTACTCCAGAAGAGAATGCCAGACCAAATTTCGGTACAGACAGTGAAATGAATGTGTTTTTCCAAATATCTATAGTTCATTTTCTGCAACGTTTCATGAAAATATAGTTCAAGAGATCCACTGGCTCCTTACTGTTGTTTTCCCCTGAAGAATATCCTTTGCACACTTTGTGATATTTATAGATCACGTTTGGGACGTTGTCCTGATCGATAAAGGATTAACGGATAAGAAAAATCCGAAACTTCCGGGCGCTTATAGATTTTGTCTGACTCCATGCTCGATTTACTTGTATCGGAAATCCGGCGACGACGAATGCATCGAATTTCCAGTATTTTGCGTCATTTTTTGTTTCTCATCAACGAAACAAATTTTCACACCTTTTTCTTTTCTAGCTGGTCTACATCCCCAACTATGGCCACAAGAATGATATGCTTTTCTTGCGCGTCGGACGTTCGGCTGTGACCGGTTCGGGCGAATTGTGGATGCAAACCGACGATCCGGCGATCGCTCAAAATATTCACGAAAATATGAAACGAATTTTGGAGGAGAATCACGAACAGCGTCAACGTAGTTGTTCGTTGACGACGGCCGATTCGATGAAACAAAAGTATGGAACATATTTGGCAAATACACTATAGGTGCCCATTAACTACAGTCGCAAACGAACTAGTCTCAACTATAGTAGCGTATGAACTATAGTTGTTTTCTTTTCAGTCTTCGAGGAAGTCTTTCACACATGCGCGGCGCTTACAGCGGGGAAGAAAAATCCACCAGTGCCAGTTGCAGCGGTAAGCTGCAAAGTTATTCCAATCACCGATTGATAAATAGCCCGGTTTCGTGGCTTCGAGGAGCGTCGAATACGTCGTCCGGGTACGCAAAATTAACTAGCTATTTCGCTTTCGTACGCTCAAATGTGAAACATGCCGTTTTCTTTTCAGAAGTCGGCGATGTTCCGTCGATTCGTCGTCCGTGGCTAGCGGGTCTACGGACAGCGACGGCGGCGTGAAAACGTACACAAGCCCTCGTCAGATAAACGAGCGTACGGTATCGTTGGAATATGTCACGAGTCAACCGACGATTTACGAAGAGGGCGCAACTGCGCCGACGAACGTTTCCGATTACATTCCGATGAACCCGTCCGCGGTGTCCATAAGTCGAAGTGGTAAGTACAAAAGTTTGTTTTCTGTCTGTTTTAGTGCGTCAAAGCTAGTTACTTAGTTTTTACCGTTGCAAAGTAACATTTAATTTGTGTATATTTAACATGCGAGTTTTGATCAAGACAACTAACGCCAAGCGCACGAAATTGCTTGCAAACTAACATATTGTGCTTTTTCTGTTTGTTATCCCGTGTTTTTTTCATCTTAGTGTCGTTGTCGGCCGACGAATGCGAATTATGTAGTTTCAATAATAGTCGTCGCAGTCGTAAATCCAGTGTCGATTCTGACCGATATATTTGCATGTTTTCGCCTACGAGCGATTTGATTAGAAGTACGCACGCTGTTTCATTCTTTGACCGAGCTGCTCACTTAGGAACGCAAACAAATAATCGCACTGGCTTATCGAGTTAACGAGCAATTTTTGTTAACTTCTGATAAATGATCTTGTTTTTTTGCAGCTGGCGAATTGCCGAGGCGGCTCAGCAACGAATTGGATCCGGTGGACGAATACGAGCCAATGGCGCCTTCGTCGAAGCCTACAGTAACCCCCAGTGGTAAGTGAACTATAGTTGCTGATGAACTGTAGTTGCTGATGAACTATAGTTGAACAATCGGCTTAATTTTTAGCTCGTCAATACCACTTGGAAGAAGTCAGATCTTACATCAGCGACAACGATAGCGCCGCTAGTTCGTCGCTGGCCATAGAGAAAATTGGTTGCCATTCACTAGGATCCAAGTCCATAACGCCGCCCATCCACGGCTGCCCGTCGTCGTCGTTGATTAGTAGGCTCACACAGGCGTGGAGCGGCGGCTCGACGAGCGACGATCGACAACGAGCGCATTCCTTCGGCAGTTGGAAGTAAGTATATTTGTTTTTCGTCGCGAAATCGTTTTCAACAGTTATACATTACTTTAAATGAAGTTTTAAATGACGACAGCGTCGGAATGTCGAAAGAGAAATTTTTTTTAATCTGTTCGTTTTTTCGCAGCAAACAACACGTCGTTAGAAAACATTCGAATAGTTTCGTGCCGCCGTCGGGTATCGTCAAAGATAATAAAGACGACGAATTTCGACAAAGATCTGAAAGTTTCGGCTCTGGTACGATTTACTATAGTTCACTAATTATTACAGTTAACGAGCGACTGTAGTTCATAAGAGACTATAGTTCGTGAGAAATTAATGTTTGTAACTGTAGCGTTCCTGTTTCGTTTCGTTAGGTCGCCCGTCAAGCAGCGCCATGGCCAAGTTCCTCGGTCGATTCAATACGAAACGCAGTTCGCATTCGGACGACTTGGTCGAAATGGAATTCCCGTCGCCGCCCGTCGGCGGCAGTCTCTCCGGCTCGTTGAGTTCGTCCGAGTCGTTGTTCCGTTCGCGTACGAGCAGTTTGAGCAACGCCGCCAGCGGACGCCAGTCGTGGTCGCCGAAAATCGAGCAAATCACCGAGCAACAGCACCAACACGGCGGCGCTAACCAGCTCCACGACACGCGCTCGCCGTCGGCGAAATTGATCCAAAAACTTTTGTGCGATCGACGAATTTCGGACTTACGTACGCCGACGTGCAGCGATTACGTAGCGATGAACGTCGTCGCCCCGTCGACGTCGACCGCCCACCACGATGGTCATCCGCCGCCGATGGTCGACGACGGTTGTCAACGGCCGACGACGTCGTCGACCGAATACGTCATCGTGAATTCCCGCCGTCGACATCCGATTTACTTCGACAGTTGCAACCAAAGTCGACTGGTCGGCTCGTTCGACGTGCATTATATGGACACGTCCAGCGGCTATAGTTCCACCGGCGATTGCTCGGAAATCGGCGGACATCAGCAGGGATTTATGAAATCCATCGGCGGCGTCGACGAACTCAAACCACCGTACGCCGTAGTCGTCAATCAAACGTCGTCGTCGACGTCGGGCGGCCCTATCGGCGCGACCACTGCGAAACCGTTCGGACATAATCAACCGACGAGGCGTTTGTCGGATGTCCAGGCCGAAGAGGAAGTCATGCGACGATTCGCCAAAGTCGACATGGATAGTCCGAAATCGTTGTCGCCCGTGCCGCGCAACGCTACCTGTTTCAATTTCGATCAGCATAAAATAGAAAACGTGCAATCGACGGGCAAAATTAATCGTACGCTCAGCGGCGGAGATTTCGCCAAAGTTGCCGCTGACGTCGTCGATCCGTCGTCGTTGGACGGGCGAAATAATAATAATCGAATCTCATCTGGCGCCGTTAAAAATAAATTTTCGTCGATGGACGCCGTTGAAAATAAGAATTTGTCGATGGGCGCCCTTGGTAACAAAAAATGCCCGATTGACGTCGTCGAAAATAAAAATTCGTCGATGGACACTGTCAAACGTTCACCGCCGTCCAGCCTGAGCAGCGGCACGCCGACACTCAGCCCGATGGGCAGCGGCAATAACGTTCAGCAACATTGCTGCTCGTCGCCGCCCCGTCAATCGATGACGTCACCGTCTACTTTGACGTCATCCTCGGCCGTCGACGTCGGCACGCTGATTCATTGTTTGGACGTCGCCGCCGCCGCCGCCGCTCATCACAAACATTTACGTAGTCGACAAACGTGCCGAACGCCGAGTCCCAAGCAGAATAACGGCATGTCGGATACCATGACGAATTTGCCCGGCGGCGGTACCCTGCGGCACGAATACGACTCGTCGTCGGTTGTCGGCGGTGAACAACACGCCGACATGTCGTTCGCCGAAGTAGATTTGTCGAAGATGGAAACGCTGAAATTGGCCGCTTTAAGTTAAAAGAAATTTTGATTTTGAATGGTCAAAAAGGTGGAATTTTTGTTAACGACAGTTAGAAAAGAACTACAGTTCAAGTGACCTATAGTTGTGTTGGCCTATAGTAGCACAAGAATTAGTTGCACACTTTGTAGATTGGAACTGTGGTTACAACTAACTATAGTTGTACCATATCAACTATAGTTTCATTGAACTATAGTTGAATTTGAGAAAGAAAATAGTGCAGCTAGTTTTCACCCCTTACACTGAACTCTGGGACGAATTTCGAATCTGCAAATGTTCCTTTATTTGTTTTTTTGTTTGTTTTTCGTCCGTCGATACGAAATATTTTCGGCCTTTTTTGATTTTTGTCCAAAAATTTTTTTTGTTTTTTTTTGTCGTCGTCGTCGCTAAACTTGAAAAGTTTCTAAAATTAGAGCCAATTTCTGTATGTAAATATTAATGAATTAAGTATGTGTTCTGGTTTAGAAGTTAATTCGGCGCATTTTCGGTTAACATTTTCTCCTTTCGAGTTCACTTTTGAAAACGTAAGCATTTTTTTGTCATTTTTCACGATTCTAGTTTTTTTGTTGATGAAAAAGCAAAATTCTTAAATGTAAAAAATACCAAATTGTAATTTATATTTTCTAAAATAATTTTTCTTCTTGAATTCGTTTTTGTTCCGGTTGCTGATCGTTTCGGTGATAAAATTAGCGTTATCGGTGTATTTTTTAAAGTAAAAATATGAGAAAAGAAACCGTTGAATTCAATAAATCAAAGATGAAACGAAAATACAACGAAACTAGAAGAATTCAACACGAAAAGGATGAAAAAATTCATTCTACGACGTCGGAAACTTTAATGACGCTGTTCATAACTTTTCGTCCTTTGGGCCTGACGAACGTCCGATTCGGTTCTTTTTTGTTTTCGTAGTGACTAACTATTTCGTTCTCACACGGTCCCTCGAACTGGACGCCATTTTTGGACGATCTCTCTGATTGATTCTCGATCGGCGACGGCGATAATTCGACTTGATTTTGTACAGTTCGGTCGGTGGCCGAGTGCCACAAGATTTTCGAATCGTCGATTGAAGTTGGCGCCAATTGATCCGATCGGTATGAAAGTTTATCGAAATTTTTCGTTTTCAAAACGTTAGACACCGTCGACGAAACAACTTTCAACGTGGATTCGTTTTTCGTTCCTACCATCGCTAAAAAATACGGAAAATTAGCCTTTTTATGAAAAGTCGACAAGGAAAAGCGAGTCTTACACTCGTCGTGGGTTAAATTTGTTTGCACGAAAACCAATTCGGCACGCAGGCGATCGGCTTCGGCGGTCATCTTGGACAGACTTCTTTGAAGTTCAAGGGATTTATCCTCGGCAGATAGTTTCAACAATTGTTGGTTATCGTAATCGCGGGACAGAGATTCATATTTGGATCTGAAATATAGAACTATAGTTCTGTAGAAATTAAAGTTCACATGCGACTATAGTTCAATTGTTTTCAACTATAGTTCCTACTTTAAAAATTGAATTAATTCTTCGAAAGCGTTTGCTGAATTTCCTTTCGATATATTGTTCAAACTTGATCGCAATTCCTCGAATTTTGTTTTCATCGCATTTAATTCGGCATTCTTCGAAGCCAGAGCTTCTTCCATGAAACGAATTTCGCTCGAAACACCTTCGTTGGAAGACGAAATTCGGAACATTTTTGATATTTGCATCGAAAAAAGTGAAACACAAATGTAGCTTAGTTAAAAACAAATTTTCGAATTTCGTATTCTACTTTTAAACTGGCTTTTTCTTTTAGCAGTTTTTTTATTTCTTCGCAAAGCATTTCGTTATTTTGTTTCAAACTGGAAGCATAATTTTCGACTTTAAGGCGATGATCGTTAACCTAAAAAAAAGTCTGTAAGCGTCACAAAACAGAAACGAAAGAAGGTCGAAAGAAAAATCATAACACTTCGGAAAATAATGAGTTTCCTTTTCTGGCATGGTTATCGTCCGCCGTGAGACGCATTTTGAGAGTTTCCAACTCTATTCTTGCTTCAGCTAGTTCAGTTTCGATCTCCTAAAGCAAAATCAAAGTTCAACTATCGTTCAACTGTAGCAACTATAGGGTCAGAGGCAAGTACATTGTATAGTCGAATATCAACTATAGATCAGCCGCAACTATAGATCAATGTCAACTATAGTTCAATGGCAAATATAGTCGCGCCACGTACGTTATGCATTTGACGTCGTTCGGCCAATAAAAGTTCCAATTCGCGTAATTTTTCGTTCGTCTCGATTAAATTTTGTTCCGCGATAAGAATTTCTTCATTTTTCGTTTTCAACGAAGCTTGACTATTTTTCAATTTTTCGCTCAAAGCGCACTAAAACAACTTAAGATAAAAAAAATACAGATGGAAAAAAAGAGAATTTTCTTACGATTTCGTTTTCCAATTGAAAGATTTGCTTTTTCGCCGTTTCCAGTTGAATTTCACTAGTATTTGGGCGATTTTTCGCTTCAGTCAAAATTCGGCATTTTTCCTGCTCCTTTTTTAATTCTTGCTTTAAAAGCTCATTTTTTTCTTCCAAAGATAAACATCTCAATTCCAGCTGCAAAAATAAAAAAAAACGCATGCTTTTTCATTTTTAAGTTAAAAACTCCAAAGATAAAAGACTACGTTTGTATTCGTTTCGACGAATTTCTTGTTTAATTTTTCGATTTCTTCGGCCTGTTTGTTTTCATTTTGCGCTATTTTTCGTTCCAACTTTCGTAAGTCTTCTTCGTAATCGATTTCCAAATGTTGCCGACAGTTTAATTTCGTTTTTAATTTATGAACTTCGTCGCTTAAAATCTTGCGAAAAAAAATTCGAAACCATTGAAAAGCAAGAAATCTGTTTGGATTCGATTCTTACTTCGATTTGAAACGATTTTTCGCCTTTAACGTCTTGGGAATTAGAGTTTAGATCCATAATTCGAAAGTAATTAATTTAACTAAAAAAAAAGCAAAATCGAATTAAAAGATCAAAATTTCGAAACCACGTGGGTAAATTCAAACACCCGCTGTATTTTCCAATTTACGTTGCAGTAAAGACATTCAAACTTGCAAATTAACAGTTTGAAACGGTCTTTAGCAGCGCGTACAGTCATTCTGAAATCAACGCTTATGTAGTCGTGAATAGTCAAAATAAATATAAATCTAAGGTACAATAAATACAATTCATTAAAAAAAACAAACAAACAAGGAATCTGATTAATTCGATTAAAAACAAGCAAAGCTTAGCAAATCGCCGAACAAGTCAAATTTCTAACTTCGATAGTTATTGCCGATTGCTGCATTTGTTTTAGTGAACTGCGCCAACGCATACATTGGAGCTACTTGTTTGAAAAACAAAGGAAACATTCTGTTTACTTTCATAAATATGATCAAACTGACGTCGCTGCTAGCCGTGACATAACAGGCGAATGAAAGCCCGTATTGGAATCGGATTTCCTACGGTAGCGATGTCAGCAAGCCAGTTCGACTCTGCTCGCAGTTTGTGTCAACAAATGAACGCGACTGTCGACGATTAAAGTTATAGCTACTCTCATTTGAAGATTCATTCAAATGGTTGACAATCGTTCGGATGAATCCGATGTAGATATAATTCGATTTTGCAACAAAACACGACACCTGCGAATGTAATGTAATCACAGTAATCGAGGCTGTAACTATAAGCACTACAGTTGTTTGCACTTGATACAATATCTCAGTAGCTGAGACCAGATTGCACTTGGATACCAGGTTATTTTTATCGTTGCCATAAAATGAGAAACATTTACCAATCAACGCTAGCAACCAACCAAGCACCGCGTACATAGTTGTAGCTGCTATTTTTGTACTTCACAAGCATGGCTGCTGCGCAGTTCCGATCGACGGCGGTGGCCAGCGGCAAAAATATAATGCCAGTTTGCCCAAGCGACCAAGTGAACATTTCAGCAACGCAAATCCGCTTCCTGTTAACTTATGGTATAAAAAGTCGTAACGATCAAGCATCCGATATTCACAAAGAGTGTACCTCTGAGGGTTTTAATTGAGGTCGGTACGAGGTTGACATTCTCCCACAGCGAACTGTTGTTCATATTTATAATCTTGTAATGGTTAAATTTCTTAATCGGAATGAAGTTATACCATCAAAACTACCCCTACTTTAAATTCTCCAAATTTAAGGATAATCATCACTGACATATCCAGCACATGGCACATCAGACGATTAATCCGGTTTAGCGCAACTTTTGTAACAACTTATGAAACTGATAGCAAAAACGAACTTTGAAAATCTAATTTTGCTGATGGATAAAATTGTGAGCAGAAAATCCTCTAAGACCTGCATTAGGTTTTGTTTTTCTGAAACGTGGAAAATTCCGAAATAGGAACTTTAAATGTTATACAAAATGATTTACAATCAAATAAAATGACAGTCCAACAAAAATAGGTGCAATTTATCATTTTCATTTAACAAATCAATTTCCGCCCTTTTTTTAACTTGCACGACAATTTCCACCTTTAGTAATGCTGCTGTTTTTTGTGAAAGGAATTATTGTATCGAGTGACTGAACTTGATTTCTGTACAAGCATTGAAAATGCCGGCGAAACGCCTTTTGGAATTCAACATCTACAGCCAAGAAGATAGTAAGGCTGAGACTGCTGCCGGCTAAAATCAACAAGCGAATGAAACGGCGCGTACTGAAATCTGATTTCCGACGACATCGGCGTTAACAGCGCAAGTCCGACTCGAGTTGCAACTTGACTAAACAAATGAACGGCGCTGTCAATGCCCAAAGTTTTGGCGACTTTTGTTTGAAGTTTCATTTTTATTACGGACCCACACTTTCCGATTTAGTCGATGTCGATTTCAAGCGCATTCTCAGCGCGAACGCGACCATGATGTAGCAAATCTTATCGAAGTTGAAATGATGATTTCCACACTACTTTGCACCTGATAAAGTGCTTCGATGGCTGATACCAAATTGCAGTTGGCAACAAATGTGTTTTGATCAGCGCCGTAGAATGTGAAACTTGAATCAGTCAGCGCAAGCGTCCAGCCAGTCGACGCCAACATCACGGCATAGTTCTGATTCATATTTTTGTACTTTATCGGCGTTGCTGCAGCGCATATGCGATCTACTACAGTTGCCAATGGTAGAAATATAATTGCAGTCTGGCCGAACGAGCAAGTGAACATTTCAGCAGCGCACAGCCGTTTTGTAGTGACTTCTGGTATCGATAAATACAGCCGAATCAATCGCTTCGAACCGAGGATCATGTACGAAACAGAGTTCACAATGGCTGCAATTGACAAGTTGGCAATAAGGAAATAACATCGAGTTCGAAGTTTCTTTTCTTTGACTATCGTTGCGAATTGCAATACGTTCGAAATCATTACCAAGAAGCCAAGGACAAAGAAATCAATGCTGGCAAACGTCGAATCTTTGAGTCCTTTTATAGAAGTCGCGACCAAACTATCGGACAATAAAATCGTCGTGTTGTTCATGATTACGCTTACTTTACAAATTCGATGTGATATAAATTAAATACTGACGAATACAGTGAATCTAGGTTTGATCTCTAATTAGCTAAAAGAGGAATCTTTTTTCGAATCTCTCTAATATGAATTCCGAAGTTACTTCCGATTTTATTTTAAGTTTTTCTAGGTTGAAAGTAATCACCATCATTCAACTGAACTTTATAAAACAGCGAAATTAGCCATTGATAAATTTGCTGTTACAAATATTTACAGACAGTCGAGTTAATTTCTATTCTGATGAATGAATATTGTTCCCTGAGCTGAATGTTGCGAAATGCCACAAAACGGAAGGAAATTCAAAATGCTAATACCGATGCTAGCCACAATTAAAAAGGGGTGGGGGGCGTATTGAAATCGGATCAGTGCGGTTCGCGTTGCAACTTGCTCAAGTATAGCGCTATCGATTCACAAAGTTTTTGCAAATTTCAAGAACTTTGGTTTAACACAGTCAATAGTGGACAATCGTGAGAATGAATCGCAACTAGGTAAAGTCCAGATTCATTAAAAAAAGTGCTCATATTGTTGTTAGCGAGCGTTTTCAAATTTATTCGTTCATAAGGATGTAATTTTTCAAGAAAGCTTGGTGGAAAACGGCAAGCAAAAATTCCGTGAGATTTCCTGGAAAGTCACAAATTTGGCATTGTGCCCCAAGCTGTTCTCTTGGCGGTAGTATGATGCGTTTGTGATAGAAGCAACGTTTGAAACATGTGTAAACAGGGGGAAAAGCAAAAACGATGCCTCCGAACGGAGTCGAACCGTTGACCTCCAGTTTACTAGACTGGCGCTCTAACCAACTGAGCTACGGAGGCTGATACCAAAAGCAGAACGTGGCTGAAACACGTGCAATCTCTTTTAAAACGTAGCAGTTAAACAAACACTGTGCAAGTACACTACACTGCAACATATGCTTCAAAATATTGAACAACAACAGCGAAAATTTCAGTTCACATTACTTACTAGTACCCTTGAGCAAGGTACCTTTAAAGGGCTCATCACAAGAAATGACAGCTTCTTGCCAGATGCACGTATCCCATTGGTACAGTTGTATCCGACGTTAAAGATACTGCCTTTCTTTTTTTTCACTTTAACAGCATTCGAACAGTTAAAAAGTTGATTCATATAGATCATTTCGCAGTCATTTTGCGTTTCGAAACCAAGTTTAAACACTTTTTCATAAAGCTGGTGATTTACCAGTGCTCGTTAGGTTTCAGGAATATTCTCATGTTCATTGGCGATCAAACAGGAGTAAGAGGTGGTTGGCAAAACAAAAAATAAGCTTAGTTGAAGTTTGATGCACAGGCAAGCTATATTGATGGTTTAATACATGAGACATCAAAAGAATAACAATCACTGAGTTTCCCTCCAAATAAGAAGTTGAGAAGAAGATAAAGAAAAGAATTTTAATGTCGACTACTTACTCTGCATTACAACACTTGAGCGACAATGTCTCATTGAAAATGTCGCATGACTGTCACATTTTAAATACCACGATTTACATTGTAATCAACAAGTGGATAGACAGTCGACTTTATTTTGACTTTCCTTGTTATCAATCGCTGCACGTGTCGCCATATTCATATCACCGTTGGTATTGCGCAATATCCAAAAGGATCCATAGTCAGTGGGCGTTACTCCATTGAAGCAACAAATGAACGTACGACGAAAAGCCATTTTGAATTCGTTATTAATGGCTAGGAAAACTATGAGACTAGTACCGTTGCCCACGATAATGATCAATCGGATGTACGGCGCGTACTGAAATCTGATTTCCGGCGACAGCGGCGCCAGTATAGCCAGTCCGACTCGAGTCGCAACTTGTGTCACTAAATGAATCGAACTATCGATGCCGAGTGTCTTTGCAACTTTGATTTGGATTTTCATTTTTGAAGCTGCTAAATTCTCGGATTTCACCCTGGCGCTGCTCAATTGCTGTTGCAACAAGAATACGACGGCGCAATAGCAAATCGTAACCAGCGCCGACACAACCATTTCGACCGTGCTTTGCACTTGGTAAAGAACTTCAGTGGCTGACACTAAATTGCAATTTGAAACTAAATTCTGTTGATCGCTGCCGTAAAACGAGAACGCAGAATCAACTAATGCCATCGACCAAGTCAGCGACGAGCAAAGTATCGCGAATGTACGGCCCATATTTTTGTATCTGATCGGCAGCAAAGCTGCGCATAGGCGATCCACTGCGATAGACAATGGTAAGAATACTGTAGCCGTCTGACCGAATGAGCAAGTGAACATTTCAGCGGCGCATATCCTTTTCGTGTTGACTTCAGGAATCACGAAATACAATCTAATCAAGCGTTTGATTCCGACGCCTACGTAAGAAACTCCATAGATAATCGAAGCAAGTGAAACGTTCGCAATGAGAAAATAACAACGAGTTTTTAGTTTTTTATCCTTAGCAATCGTCGTGAATTCCAAAACGTTGGATAACGTGGCTAATGCTCCAAGAATTACGTATCCAATATTTGCAACCATAGTATCTTGCAAGGCCTTGATAGACGATGGGACGAGACTGTCGTATTGCGAAATCGTGCTGTTATTCATGATTTCAAAAAAATACAGAGTCAAGTTTACTGCTGGATTTATTTTTGAGCTGATGATAAATCCGTAAAGATAAGAAATACAATATTTTACTTTCATGCACGACACAATGGGAAAAATGTGAATAAAAATAAATTACCGTCATTAGTTTTTTTCTATCCCGTAATAACAAAGTTAATTGTAAGCTAGATTTACAATCAATCATAAAGTATTTTTATTATTTCGAGGTAAACAATTGAGTCCATTCTAATTGGCAGGCTACGATTGGCACGTAATTCAATATTATTGTTAGTATCATTGAATGACAGGTGATTTTTCTCAATTGTAACAATGGCTTATGTTGTAACCATCCCACTCTTGCCGTGTGCAGACCATTCATTAACTGAAGGCTCATTAAATGAGAACAACTGCTGGTGAAATGAATGGACAATGCATGAAAGAAATCCATGATGTGTGCGAACGCGATGAGAGAGATAAGCTACATACTAATGTGCTACCGATAATATTATTTTCCGACAGCTTATTCTTTATTTGTACATGAAATTCAATAATCGTCACTTTCTCAGAGCAACACATGCCAGGAACTAATACAGAGTCTAGAAAAAGCTGACCGAATTTCGCAAAAAATATTATGAAATCTATAATAGAAACAATCGCCTTTAATGGCATTGTAAAAAGGTCGTTGTATGTATGATAGGTTTCATGAATCCGAAATTCGGTGATACATTTCGAAACGCATTCAAAAAAGTCTCACGTCCTATCAAAGTACATACGTAAATCTAAACCTCAAGTGCCATCAGCGAATCCTAATATGAATTTGGAACCGGACCGCGGATTTTGTGAAGTTTCCTACATCGTAACAATAAGGAATAAAGCCGTGTTTTACAAACAGTTGTTTGCTGAATTTTCATTAAAAGTGAAGACTCAAAATCGTTAAGAAAAGTTCAAAATTGATCGATTAATCGAATTTCGCAAGTCTAAAGAATATTATTTATCTAGTGCGCGCACCATAATAAGATTTTTGTTGCTGTGCCAATAATTTCGTTTAAAGTGTACTTGTCATGCTCTTCCTGTAAAGTGAATAAAAGTCAGCAACTATAGTCCTTTCCCAGTTGCTAACTGAAAAATTTACAGTAAGAATGATGTGCACGTACAGTGTAATCAGTTACACGTTACAAAATGGCTGGCTCACCTTGTGTTTTAGACATCGCATTCCGATTTCTGTCATCAAGTTTGTTCGTTTCGAAAAGAAGATAGAAGACTGGTGATTTATGTTTGATTTTTCGATATAATTGTTGTTTCTGTTTTGTTCTTCGAATACGTAATATTCTTTCAGAATCGCATACGTTAATAAACTAAACTAAACTACAACAAAGTGGACCATTTTGTAAAGTGCAAGTTGTTCTAAATTGGGTTTTCGACCGTACAAACAAATCAATGTTACTGTATACTTTTTGAGTTTGCAACAGTGAATGAATGGACCATAAGTTCGGATTTGAACTGAAATAATTCAGGAAAAATTATGTTCGTAGTCGCAGTCGGTTTAGCCATCGAGTCCAGCGTTTTTTATTATTAGTGTTCAAAAGTAGTCTGCCCCTGCGCTTGCTGTAAAATGCACAAATTCGACAACTAAGTTGTTCCGTTCTGAAATGTCATTCATTCAAAATGTTCTTCGCCGTTGCAGTCGGTTTGGTTGCCGTCTCCTTTGTTTTTACGATTTTATTGTGCGCTTGCTCAAAACCGACCACTTCTCAACTAAAGCAACAACATGGAATCTGTAAAAGTGGATAAAACCTCGACCGCGAAAACACCTTGGACATGTAAATTTGCTTTATTAAGTATGCCCCCCAGGGCTCTACAAGAAAAATTTATGCAGTTTACGGACGGCGGCAGCGATCGAACAAACGCTAAATTTTTTAACACATTATAAGGGAGATTATTCCATACTTTTAGAACTTTACGAGCAAAGAATATTTAACAATATCGTTTCTCGACTTTTGAGCAAAAACTCTAAATTCGCGTGATCTAGAAAAGGGTGCTTTTACAAAAAAGGTGTCAAATTTTATATTCAACAACCCATGATAAATTTTGTACATAAAAACCAAATCAGTCCTACGTATTTCCAACGGTTCCAAATTGAGAAAAATTAAACGCTCAACATAAGATAAACAACCCAATCCAGACAATCGCCTGGTGAACAATCTATTTATTCTTTCAGAAAACGATGAAATGAAATGATGAAACTACTAATCTTTTTATGAATTTACTTGTTTTTATTATTTGCTATTTTTTGGCGATTTAATAATTGTTTGTTTTGTAATAAATTGCGTTTTATTTGCTTGTTTTTTCGTATTTCTAGTAATCTACGAATCGGAGCGGCGTAAATTTTGAAACTGACTTCAGTAAGGGTTAATTTAGCATCAAACAGAGAACAAAAACTAAAAACAAGAAATCTAAACGCAAGAAAAATGAAAAACAGTCTAAAAGTTTCAAAATGTTTAGAAAGTGAAACTGAAACTGTAAAATCAAAAATTCATTATTTTTTTTAAAATTCCAGGCTATTTGCGTGGTATCAAATTTTGCCCCGGCTGTCCGATTATCTTTTTTGATCTTCGCAGATGAATCCTGCAGGGACATTGTAAACGCCCATAACAAGCATACCCACTCAAATTTTGTTTAAAAACTATGGCTTTGAGGCTTTTTTAGTTAAGGTAGATTACTGAGATTTTCAGTTGGTAATTGCTTTTTATTGCCACTCTAAAAAAATTAGCTCATGAATGCAACGCAATAGATTTGCTACATCGGCTGCAAATTCCTAAATATTTCTTTGCAGTTGCAATTTTGCATAATTCGATATTTTGGCCTGTAAATAACAATACGGTCGCTGCATCGTACAATTTTGAAAATAATCTAAATAATAAAATTCTAAGCCCATTTTTAATAAGTTCCAACTAAAATTTAAAAAAATACAGATCGAACGTAAAAGTTTCGTTTGCAAGGCAAAAAATATAATCACAAAAGAAGTTTTTCGTTAACAAGCACTGTTGGATGATGATACGCACCGAAAAATTAAAAACAGCTCGGAAAGTAGCAAAAAACGTTAGATAATTCATCTGAAAACAATCGAAACGTGTAAATTTACATTTCTTTGGAATAAACAACGTAAAAAGGCACGAAATCAAAACATATTTGGAAGTAAAATCCGCGCATCATTCGTCGCAATTATCCGGCAAAGGAGGCGGTTGAGTTTCGATTAGCTACAAAAAAACGCATGGCCAATAGACAATCAAAAATTTGCATAATTTCAACAGAAAATTACCGGGAAAATGTAACTTTTCTTCTTTTCTGAATTTTCATCGGATTCATCGACGGTTGGACTAGTTTCGGAATCATTTCCACTCGCACAGGTCGCTACGGCGGACTCAGCGGCGTTCAATTTTGAATCATCGTTCGGGTGATGTTCAGATTTGCCGATGAATCGAGGAGGCGTACTGTAGGCGGCATCGTAAAATTCCTGTTCTTCAGACTCGGCGGAGCATTGCAATAACGCGAATTTGTTCGGATTCGGTTTAGACTCGATTTGTTCTGTCTTTTCGACCGTTTCGGACTCGAATTTTGTTTGTAAATTAGAGTTTGGCGGTTTTTCCTCCTCTTGATGTTCAGGCACGGACGGTTCTTCTTTTGAGCCGAGAATTTTAAGGGTACACTCCTAAAAGTCATAATCGACTAACAAAAATCGCTGCAAAACCGTAAGGTCAATCGTAGAGTGAAAAACAAAAATAGTTCACTGTCTAACAGCAATTAGAGACAAACCTTGATACTATCGACCAACATCTGTCTAACGTCGTCGCCCAAATAACTTTCGTACGGTTGAAATTTAACGCTGATCGACTTGTAAAAACTATTCATAATTTTCTTAACCTAAGAAACAAAAAAATAGCACCTTGCAAATAAAATCTTCCCAGCACTTTTAATCGAATAGCCAGTAATACTTTTTGCTCTTCGGCGAACGAAGAATTTTTATCATCTTTAACTGATTCCAGTTGTTTCTGAAGTCTATGCAAATGCTCGGTGAGCAAGCTGATACGTTCCTCGTACTTTTCCTTGATAACCATCGCTTGCGACTTCAATTTGTCGTACTAAAACAAAAATCGTGCTCGAAAACAAAATGAACGGCGTCTTTTTGTGAAACACAAACCCAAATTTACTCTTTTATTCCATTCTTGATTAGATCTCAATTCGTCCTGCACCGAATCCATTTTTTCTTTTAAATTTTGCAAAGTCGACAGCTGAAAACAATGAATCGTAAAATCGAACCGAACGATAAAGAATAAAACAAATATTATGCCTACTCGTTCGTCGATTCTGGACAATTTGTCAACCAACGGCAGTTGGGCGGAATCGTTTGATAAAGCATTTTTAAGTTCGTTTATCGACAATTGCATCGAATTTAATTGCTCCGTACATGTCGTCAACTGTGTCAAAATTAATTCGTAAAAAAACATTTCGGAACTTACAAAAACAAAAAAGTCCACTGACTTTTTCTTCAACGGCAACGAATCCATTACTAGACGATTCATCGATTACATTTTTATCGCTCAAACTTTTAACCTGGAAAGGAAGATGTTTCGAAACGGTTAGATTAAAATTCAGTCACAAAATTTGTTTTTATAGAACTCTTGTACCAAAGTTTCCAAATTATCCAATTTCGAAACGACCAAATCGCTCGAACCGGCAAAAACGTCGTCGGTCGACGGCGTCGTTATGCTAGTTTGTAATTTATTCAATTTTACGTCCAAATTTCCGTTAATATCGACCATCTAGAAAAAGGAAAAACTTTGAAAGTAAAAACTACCGCGAAAAAGTAAAGTTAGCGCGATAACTCGTCGGCTAAAATTCGTTAACGTGTCGTTCAGAAGTTTCGTCAGCGATTCTTGTAATTGAGCGTGAGATTTTTGTATTTCGTCGATGATCACGACGTTCTGCCGATCGAGACTAGACGTCGATGACATGGCCATATCGGGCGTTAGACTGAACGGGGTACCAGCCCCGGTTCCCGGGCCGTTGGGCGGCATGAGGAAATGATAAGGGTGATAAGGCATAGCGAAAGGGTACTGAAAGAAAAAAGTAGATGACACTACAGTCGACATGACAGTTGAGGAAATTCTTCATTAGAACTAAAGTAGCAAACGAACATCAGGCACTCATGAACTATAGTTGCATCTGTCTTACAATATAAGGTCCGTTTGGCATTTGCATTGACGAAGAAACAATTGGCGTCATTGATGAAGGCGGTTCGACGACAGGCGACGTTCCGTGAGTTCTTTGCGAAATTGTACCTTCGGATTGAGATTTAGAGACGCCGGCCATCGTTTGCGTGATAGTCGCTGAGAAAAGAGACAGATAAAACAAAAATAGTGCACTATCTAAACGTCTTCTTACGTCGTGCCAACGTCAAATCGGCGCAAACGATCGCCAATTCGTGCGCATGCCTCGGAGCTACCACAGGCTTCTGCACGACGTCCGCAGTGGTCGGGTAAACGTCTTCGGCAGGTTTCGGCGGTGCGACGTTGCTGACGGCCGTCGGCATCAAATTTTGCCCGATTTTCGCCATCCTAGACAAAATGTCCGCCTTGCGACGAGCTTCAGAATCGTCCGACTCGACGTTGGCTAAAGTCGCTTGTAATTCAGCGCCGCTGCTCGTTACGCTTTCCTCGCGACCGATTTCCCTGAAATTTTGGCGTGAAAGTTGCCGAAAAGTGAAGCATGTGGAGGAAAAAAACGAAAAATTCTACTTTTCCACCGACGGTTCCTGAACGTCGGCGCCTTTCGTCGACGTCGTACTAGCGTCGGAAAATTTACGGTCGCTGTTTTTTGCCGACGAATATTTCACTCGTTTGACGACCACGTACACCAACAAAGAATGGTTGGTTTCAAAAGTTACGCTATTTCGGCCGGATTCGCTCAAATCGGGCGGAATAACGAAAAGACGTTTTCCGAGCTTTTTCATGCCGACTAATCCGTCTTCCCAGCCCTGAAAAATAAATGGCCAGTGTCAGAAATTAGTTTTTCACTTTACAGACAGTGGTTCACTAAAAATCGAAAATAGTTCAAGAGATTATAGGTCACGGAAGACTATAGTTTCCGGAGGCAACTATAACTGTAGGTCATACGATACTACATTTCAGGAGGAATCATAGTTCACAGCGGACTATAGTTGAAATACTAAATGACTCAAAAATGGCTCATCAAAACAAATTTTGTGCACTGTCTACACTTACTTTTGGCACTTTTCCCTTGCCGATTTTTATTCTCAGCGGTCTGTTGGCATTCGATCCGTTGAACTCGGTCAACTGTGGACCGTCCTCTATCAAATATTCTGTATATTCAATTTCGACCGAATCGTCCAGTCCGACGCATCGACCGTCGCCCTCGTCGACGTCGATAGAAAAAAATTCTTTCCTTTTTTCGCCAACCATCAACGCTTTCGATGCCAAATACTGAAACACAAAACAACCCAACTCAATGAAACAGAAATTTGTCTCGTAAAGGCGATTTTGAGATCGTACCCATTTCAAAAAATCGACTAAATGTATCTCGGCGTCGAAAGCAACCGACCAAAACTGTTGTCGATCATCCACGAATTGAACGTAATTATTTTTCTGTACAAATATTTGCGACTCGAACCGAAGACTAGCTTGCCCGACTGGCTGTTTGTTCGGAAGATAAATCAAAATTTTAAACTAAAAAAACAACAAAAAATCGGTCTGAATTATATATAAAGGAAACTTTAGGAAAATTGTCATGTTTTACGTCTTTGCGAGCTTTGTTTCCCAATATGGCGAGTCCGAGTTTTCCTTGAGGCACGTTTTGACCGTTTTGCCTGCACGAAAAGTCACTAGCTAAGACTCGCAGCGAGAAAAAAACAATTTCTCGAAATATTTACAATAGAAAAACGTGGACGGGAACGGCGTATAAAACTTTTATGGCTACGTTATCGTCGTCGGCTTTGGCTGCGTCCGCCGGCGAAGGAACCTCTGAAGGTTTCGTTAAACAAAAAAATTACAACGAAATGATATTTTCATTTGATTTTTACCTTTTATCGACGGCGGTTTGGGCGCCTTATAAATCAACGAGGAATTACCTTCTACTGCGCTTCCGTGGGAAAATAAATGTCCGAGCCTTAAATTTCATATAAATCCTCGTCGTAGTTTGTTTCAAGTTCGAAAACATGTTCGCTTTTCGAATCGTTCGAGCATTTTTCAGAAACAAGCTGTCACTTTTTACCTCGACGTCGCCGCCGTCACATTTTCGTATTCTTCTTCGTCAAAATCGTCGTCGCCAGATTCTTCGTCTGCCAGCAATCGTCCGGACATATTACGAAGCAAATTCGAAAGGAAAAACGGAGAAAATTTATATATTCGGGGACAAAATTGAAATCACGCTTTATTTTCATTTACTTTACATTAAAAGCATAAAGCAGCTTGAACTTGATAATCAAAACGATGTAAAGACGCCGAATTTAAAACAATGATAACGTTGAAACTTATAAAAACTTTGTAAATTTAATGCCATGTTTAAATAATTAGAATACTATTTTGCGTGATATTCTCGACACAAACATAACATTACGCGGGATTTGAATTAAAGTTTTGATTGGTTCTCGATTTCTGCTGTAAAAAACAAGATTTCGTTCATCGCTGGCTGTTTTCCAGCGAGAAAAGGAAGTCGAAATAGCGCAATAAACTTGCAGGGAAGTTAAAGTTAATCGAGTGTATAGTGAAGGGGTGACCAGGTTTCTCAAAAGTTGTGTGTAAATCCTAAAGAATGAGAGTCGAACTTGATCACCCCTACGTGCCAAAATAGGTGAACAACAAGTTTAAAAGCGAGAATATCAACGACGTTTTATCATTCCGACGTCGTTTTGGCGTTATATTTAGTCGATCATGAATTCCTTCGTCGTTTTGCTTTGTGTTCTCGCTCCGTTGGCCATTCGAGCTCAAGGCACCTACGGAAACTACGGAACCTACGAAACCTACGGAAATTTCGACTGCTTACGCTTGGACGATGGTAACTATCCGGATCCAGGAGGTATGCCGGTCAATTGCAACAAATTTTACTGGGCCTGCACGCATCACAGCGCCAAACGGATGGACTGCCAAGCCGGATTATGGTACGATCCCGATCTCAATCTGTGCGATTCGAGAGAAAACATCGTCGCTTGCGGTGGTCAAAAACCAATCACACGTCCCGCGCCGGATCCAGTCACGTTAGATCGTAAGCCGACACTGTTCTTTTGCTTTCGTGACGACTTTTCGTGCAGGTTTCTTGTTTTTCAGCGAGGATTTTCGACTGCTCCGGGCTCGAAGACGGCTACTATCCCAATCCGAAAGATGGATGCAGCGAAACTTACTACGGTTGCAGCGGCGGCATGGGCTCCGAACTTCACTGCCAGTCCGGTTTGATTTTCGACCCTGAAAACATGGTTTGCGCGAAGCCGGAAAACACTTACGCTTGTACTGGAACCCGACCGCCGCCAGTGGTAACCGAAGCGCCGGCTACTTACGCGCCTCCTCAAAGTAACTACACCTTGCTCGTAACACTTGGAAACACGCAATTATTTTGTTTTCCGCACAGCTTACGCCATGGATTGCACCGACATGCCCGACGGCTCTCATCCGCATCCGACCGCAAAATGCAGTCAGGAATTCTTCATCTGTTCCAACGGACACGTCAGCTTGATCAAATGCGGCGGTAAAATGTACTACGACGACACTATCCAACGATGCGAATCGTGGAGAAACGTTTTCGCCTGCAGCGGTTTGCAGCCGGAACCCAAACCTGATCCAGTCACATTCGCGCCACTTCCTCCACAATCATATTGTAAGCAGTATACTGACTTTTTCTGCGTACTACGCTTTTCAGTGTATATCAAAGCACGATTCTTGTTTCAGCGGATTTGGATTGCACCTCCTTGCCCGACGGATCTTACCCGGATCCCAAAAACCCATGTTCCACGCGCTACTTCGACTGCTCTAACGGCAATGCCCACGAACGCACGTGCCCACAGCCGTTGTTTTGGAGCGCCGAGGAACTCGCCTGCGACGGTTTCGACAGCATTTACGCTTGCACGGGTGTCTACAAACTTACGACCGCCGCCGATTTGCCGGAAACTTCACCACCTCGCGTACCACTGTTCGACTGCAAAGCCGACGGTTTCTACCCTGATCCGTTGAACGCTTGTTCGGACATCTACTACGTTTGCTCCGGTGGCATCGACTCTCAAATGTTCTGCCACGACGGCCTCAAATTCGACATCGAAACGGCCATGTGCGACTATTTCGACAACGTTTTCGCCTGCTCCGGCCAACGACCACTGCTGGTCTACGCTCCTGCTGAGACCAGCGACCACAAAGATTTACCAGAACGTAAGCTTTTGCGCTACTTCTGAATTTCTTCTCGCACCTTTTTAACGAGCTGGCTTTAATTTTCTAGTGCCGGTTGACTGCTCCAGCGCCGCCGATGGTGACTACCAAGACCCGCAGAATGCGTGCAGCCAAACTTACTACAGTTGCTCTGGTGGCGTGGCCACGGAACGCATGTGCGGCGACGGCCTGTATTTTGACTCTGAACTCGGCCGCTGCGAAAATCACGACGACATTCCAGTGTGCTCGGGCAACGCCCGTACTTACCCGGCTCCGACTGCAGCTCCACGCGATACTGAAGGTAACAAGCAAAAGCCTTAACCACGCCACACTTGCTTGCTACTGTATCCTTGCTTGTCGCTTGTTACAGAACACCCGTTCGATTGCTCTCGACTCGCCGACGGCAACTATGCAGCTGGCGACTGCGAATCGTTCTACTGGACTTGCACTGCTGGATCCACTAACATCGAGCACTGCGTCGTCGGCTTGAAGTACGACGCTGTTGATAACGTGTGCGACTCCGAGGACCAGATTGCAAGCTGCGGTGGTCAGCGCACTGTAGCTCCGCAACCAGATCAACAAACTTACAACAATGAGCCAGGTAACAGCATTGCTACGCTCATTTGCTAGCCAGTTCACTGACTCTTGCACTTTTTGCTACTTTCAAGTCTTGCCTGTCGACTGCACCACACTTCCCGACGGCGCGTATCCAGACCCAGCCATGGACTGCTCGGGAACTTACTACGTGTGCTCCAACAGCCGCGCCAATGAATTGCACTGCCCCGGCGTCCTCAAGTTCGACATTGTCACCAAACTCTGCGACTTGAAAGTCCACGTGCCAGCCTGCAACGGCGGCAAACTGGCTACTTACCAGCAAGCCGAAACTGCTCTGCCGCCGACTTTACCTGATCCGGAACGCCGCACTCGCAAGAAAAACAAACCTCGTCCACCAACCATCGCCGATTTGGTACCACCTCCGGCTCCGCAAGGTTACTACCAGACCCGCGATCAAGCGACGCCGTCGGCACTCTACCGCTACTAATAGATAAAACCGTTCCACGTAGATAAATTTTTATGTACCCGTTATTTGTTTTCCTACTTTTCAAAGTTTATTAAATTAGTGCTATTGCTATTAGTGCTCATTGCACATGATTCACCAGTACGAACCAGTTACTGCTTACAACTAACATTTTGCACACTTAAATCTGTAGCTCGTTCATACGAAGTGCTCACTCTTGCACATTTAAATTTTTGGGTGTACCATCAACGAATTTGTTGAAAGTGCTTGAATAAAATACAACTGAATAATTTTTTTTGCACTCTACTACTCTATTTTCCGTTGGTTCGGTCCTCGTTTCGTACTTCGCTACGTTAGTAGATAGTTATATTGCAAGATTTGTACCAAAATTGACGAAAAATTTGTTTCAGCGTTACTTAACGCAGTTAACATGAACATAACCTAGCCTTTCAATGTATCCAAGTTAATACCTGCGTTTATGAACATACAACTATATCGTTATGTATACTGAATCAAAATCAACCATGGAAACTCGTATTACCGCATGTTTTTGAGAGAAGTGATCGCAAGTCGATTTGGTACTTCAATGACTAACGACCTAAACGATTTTTTTGCTTTTGGAACAAGGAAACGTGCAAAAATGGAAACCTTTTCAAATTTGGAAACCATACGGTTTGCCAGGTAACTTTTAGCATCACACCATTGGTTTGAATGCAAGACGTATTTCGAGGGCTGCGCGGCAGAATGTCCTAACTGTAGTGCTGAGACATATACACTTAGGACATTCTGCCGCGCAGCC
>JAQGBA010000526.1:0-31513 GCA_034698125.1 Prionchulus punctatus | reverse complement strand
TAGCAGTTAGGAGTTTCCACATTGTGGGTAGACAGGTGATGGGTCTATAGTTACTAGGGTCGTTGATAGACTTCTGCAGGTCTTTCATCAGAAGGTGCGTTGTTCAGTAGAATTATACTACAGTAGAATTATAAGGGTAGTATAGTATAGTATAGTATAACTTCTTGAAAAATTTTCCAGTATAGTATACTGATGAAAACTTTTAGAAAAAATTTTTTAGGCTTATACTATACTATACTAGAAAAATATTTTTGGTCATAATATACTATACTATACTATACTGTACTGTATTTCAGCGAGGTTTTTGACGACTTTTAATTTTTTTATCTTTTTGTTTTTCAAAATTTGAATGAATGCGTAAAGCAAAATAGGCCATATGTTTGTCTGCAAACCGCGGCCATCTAAAAATACAATCAAAAATCCATTTTTTATGGAAAAAATAAAGTTAACCCTTAACTCGCGCCATTTCTCATCTCATAACTACTCGCACGGTGTACTTTATACACCAGTGTTAAAATGGCTATTTATATGCACATTGTGAAGATTGTGCTATTTACATGCACATTGTGCACATTGATGCCACCGATAGATTCACGAAAAAAAAAGGTGGACAAAAAAAACTGAGATTGGTGTACAAAATACACCAGCGCGAGTAGTTAAGGGTTAAAACCTTATGTTCGCATGCCGGCTTTTTATCATCGGGTATGAAAAGTCGTGTGAGAGCAAAAATTTAGAAAATCAAATCATGATGAAATTAAAGCAGTCTTTTGAATGATATTTGTTGTGCTTTGTGCTTATTTGTTTTATTTTCTCTCCTTCGAGTTTACTGCCTCTACTAGAGTAATAAATGTAGGACTGTATGACCGATAATTTGTTTTATTATTGACAAATCAAAGGACAGATAATAAAAAAATTACCTGCTTTCTTTTATTAACACACAAAACGTACGCGAATTTTTTTAAACTGTATTTGTCGAAATATTTTTCAATATGTTTCTGGCTAGTTTCGCTTTCTCTTCGATGTTCTTCGACGAGTCGTTCAAAATTTCGTTCAACTTCATCAGCGATGAGTCACCCTTTGCCGAATACAATGAAACTTTTTCCCAAGCATTCTAAAGAAAGACATACAGGAAACTAAAACGGCCATCTTATGTGAAGTCAAAAACAAAAATGCGTTACGTCTATGATGTGTTTCGGAAAATGGACCATTTCGGCAATGTGAATGCCAAAACTTTCGTCGCAGATGCCTAGAAATAACATCAACTGAAACAAACTGCGGGCAAACGTGAATCGGATAAAAAAACAAAATACCCGGCTGGACTTTATACAAAAGTGTCACTTGATTGTCAACGACGTCGGCGCTCACATGAAAATTATGAACAACGGGAATTTGACGAGAAAGGTTAGTGAGTTCGTGAAAATGTGTGGCGAACAAAGTAAACGCTCGAAGGTTGTTTGCAATGTGCCTCAAAACAAAAATCGGTGGTCATTCATCGCAAAAAAGCAATATCTATAATTATGGTCGGTTAGCAGCACAATCCATAGCCAGTGCCGGTTTTTTGTTTTCAACGTACTCTCCGATAGCGTAAGCGAGACCGAAGCCATCGTACGTCGACGTGCCTCGACCGAGTTCGTCGATTATTATCAAAGAGTTTCCTGTAGCCGCCTTGAAACCAAAAAAGCGAGTCATATTGCGAGTAGTCACAAAAAACCTCTTGAAATTGGATACATACAATCGAAAACCAGCAAAACCACTTACTTCTAAAATGGACGCCGTTTCCAACATTTCAGCCATAAAAGTAGACACGCCTTTCGATTGACAGTCCGACGCTCCGACCCGTGTAAAAATTGCGTCGACGATGCTAATATCAGCCGAAGAACAAGGAACAAAACAACCGATTTGAGCCATCAAAACGATCAAAGCGGTCTTAAATTCATAACGCAACCGTTGAAGAAAATTTCGAAACAAATTTCGACGGCGATTTAGGGCAATACTTGTCTTAAAAACGTCGATTTTCCTCCCATATTGGGTCCCGTGATGATCAAAAATTCAGATTTTCCTAAATTCAAAATTTGCATACGCGAACGACTAGAGTTCACAAGAAACTATCCGTGCAAGCATAGCTATAGTTCACGGCAACTGAACTTTTTAAGAGCAACTATAGTTAGTTAACAGTATAGTTGATGTGACACTCAAGGAAATTACCTTTTTCCAAATGAATTTCATTGGAAATGAACGAAACGTCGTCTTGAAATTCTATGCACGGATGACGAGCGTTTTTCAAAGATAATATGCCGAAACCTTTTTCGTACATTTTCGGTCGAACATAAGGAATTTTCGAGGTCGTCGCTGTTTCGGCGAACGATAAAATCACATCCAAAATAGCCAACGTACGACACAATCTTTGCATCGGATCCATATATCCAGCTATTTTAACAAATAATATGAATTCACTTTTTGCCGACCGATATGTCCAGATTGTGACAAAATTTGTTTCGATAATCAACTTACACGCTATTTTTATGACTTCTTCGGCAATTGTTTCTTGCGTTTTTTCGTATTGCTTATTTAAATTCGAATAATCATCGTTCAACGATTGCAACTTCGACGACGTGAATCTTACACCAGCCTTTTGAGCTTCCAAAATTTGGTAATTTTTGTTGTCTCTGAGCAATTTCTCTTCCTTAAAAATAACATGAATGAATGACAAGAACGTCAGCTTTGTGGTTAAAAAAATATGCACTACTTTTCGAGTTATTCGAAAGAAATAACCCAATTGATTCGAACATTCCAGTTTCAAAGTTTTATCAGTTTCCAAATTTAAATCCTTTCCGACTCGTTTCAGTTCTTTTTTTATGCTAGAATCGACGGTTTCAAGATCTTCTCTCAATTCTAAAAAAAACTACAATTTAACTAATTTCACTAACAATAGTTCACAGGCGACTACAGTTAATGAGCGACTATAGTTCTTTATCCATCAATATCAGTTTACTTTGCAAATTTACGTCAAAATCCGCCTTGATCCGAACATCGTAAGAATTTTGTTTTGGAATTATTTCCAACGTTGACTGTACCAAATCGATGTATTTCGAAAAATCATTCAGTATCTCCTTAAAAATTAACTTCAGTGGTGTTACCCGACGTTATACGGAGACAAAAAACAAAATTCGTGTCTCTTACATCGAACTGCTGACCGAACATCGAATCGATGACGATTTTACTGTTTTCGATTTGAGATAAAACTCTTTTGATTTCCGGTATTTGCCTAATTGTTTGATACACTTTAAAAACTTCCTGAAAACAAGGGCCGGGCCAGGACATTTTGCGAGACAAAAAAGTTCCATATATAAAAATTTACTTGAAGCGTCGCACGTCGTTTCGAAAAAGTTCTCATTAACTTCGGCAAGTCGTCGATTTTGTTCAACATTTCGTTTCTCAGAGTTCTTCGAACATCGTTGTCATCGACAAACACTTCGACGGCGTCCAATCGTTCGTCTGAAATAATACGGTAGTCTCAAAACAACTGCTGGTTTCAACTATAAGTGTAGCCGACTTTAGTTGTATAGCAACTATAGATCAACGGCATAAATCACAAGTCAACTATGGTCGCTTATGATCAACTATATTTGACTTAGACAATGAATTACTTATTTTATTTAAATCGATCAACGGCATTTTGATCCATTCGTCCAACAATCGCTTTCCTGCCGATGTCTGACAATTATTCAACAAACCGTACAATGTATTTTTGTCCGACGCGTTGGCTATAGAGACCAAAAAGGAAAACACGATGATGAATAAAACACAAATAAAAATTTTTTCCACCGTATGAAGCATCGAACAGTTCCAGGGATTTAACGGCGGCAACGTCCAATCGAACGAATTGATCGAAAACGAAATTGTCCAGTCGATATTTCGAGCAGTTCGTACTGTCTTCGAGTAAATTTAAGTATCTGATCAACGCCGATAAACAATCCACAGCGTTTTTCAAATTCATTTGCGCTAAAAAATATTGAAGACAGATTTGGATAATTGTCTCGCAATATCGGAAAGAAATTTGTCACTTACGGAGCCCGGCACTGTTCGTTTGCTCGCCTTTTCTAAATTTTAACAATCGATTCAAATTGTTAACGACGTCGTCCGCTTTGAATTCACCTGGAAGAAAACAAGGCCGAATTTTTGTTTTAGTTTAAACGAAACGGTCAAAAAATTGAATCGTTACTTGGTTTTCGTTCGGTGATTAAAGCATTGACCCTGCGTATCACTGATTCCAAAACTTTGAAATCCGCGTTCTTCTTATCAGTCGATGAAATCAAACATTCTTTTGGATCGATTCTGACTAAGAGCGACTAAAAAAGTGGTTTTTTATGTTTCTATTTTTAACACAGATTCGACAAAGTTCCACACCTCTAGGCATGAAAATCGAGATCCATCGGGAAATTCGGCGACTTTAAAAGTTTGATTTGATATATCACAGCAAGCAACGGCGACAGACTAGAACAATTTTTGAAATCATTAAAAACTTTGTCCAAACTAAAAATAAAAACAGAAAATGTGGTTGACTATTTTGTCATTGGCGTTAAAAATTTTTAAAGCGACGACGGTCGTGCTTTCGATCATGTTTCCTGTATCGGTAAGAATGTCTTCGAAAGAAGACAGGTTTCCGGGAGAAGCCTGGAAAAAATCAACTACAGTCGTACGTGAACTATGATCCATTTTGTAAACTGTAGTTGAATGTGACCTATAGTTGATAGCGAACTATAGTAGTATTTTAACTATACTCTCAACAAACAAGTATCGTCGCGTCGCCCGGACATTTTCGCAAAGGAACTACTGTCGCCTACGAACTATAGTCGCCTCACAATTAAAATCCCCTACCAACTGCAGTTGCCAACCAACAATTACAGTCATGGACAAATCAACTACAGGTCGCAGGGCAATTGCACGAAATTTGATTTTACTTCTAAGTAAAGCTCCCATTCGTGATTTTTCGAATTGATGCATCGGTATAATTCTACTCGATATTGATGAAATAATAAAAGTTCTTTGATGACTTTTTCGAATTGATTTTTGTTTATATTTACGTATTGAAGTTTATAATCGGCTAAAATTCGATTAAAATAGAAAAACTAACAGTTAACATTTAAAAACTAACATTCGCCTTCGACTCCGAGTTTCTTGATCACTGTGGAACTTTTAAAGATGTTTTTAGCTAAAAAATCCGCTTGTTTTTCGTAGCAAACGTAATAATCCTAGTACAATAACGACAAAAATGCAATAAAATGCTTATTTTGTTTAAAAAAGTTGCATTTATACCCCTTTATCAAAAATGCAAACCGTCGTCGAACTTTTTTCTTGTAAAATGCTTTTTAGCGTTTTAAAGAACGCCTCTTCGAACATTTTCGGTAGGAAAAAGACAAAACAAGACAGAAATAATCAATTTATCGAAATTTCTCGGAAAATATTGAAAATTTTCAGTTTGGCGCGCTTTTAGGTTTCAAATTCAGTCGTAATGTTAACAAATTAAGCACACGTGCGCATCCTACTTGTTTTAGTCCTATACTTCAACAATGCATATACATTCCTTTGAGCCGTTTCAAATAAAAGCAACCATCTTTGACGAAAGCATTTTGCAGAAGTGTAAAGTGTAAAGTGTAACACCCTTTCATCCATAAAAAGAAAAACCAAACAACATAACCTTTTCTGTCGAACGAATCTGTGTAAGCGCTGTGAAATTCAAACCAGTCACGTATAGCGCCAAGTTCGGTCGTAAATTAGTTTTGTTTGAACAGTAGCTACTCTAATCGCTCTTAGCTACTTTAAAACTTTATAAAACTTTTTTGCTAAAAATCGCGTCTGCCTGAATAAATGTTTTCAGAACGTGTTTTTTCGAACCTCCCTATCGTCTTTTATTATAACATTTTATGAAGATTACAATAAAAGATTAGCTAAACGACCGAACTATGAAACAACTTTTGGATACAAAATTATTTTAACAGGCAAAAATTCGGTAGTTTTGTTAAACTTGCCCTGAGTAAATCGAAAGGTCGCTCGGCTAATGTTCGTCGGAATGTTTACCGAAACTTTTTTGTTAACACTGATAAGAAAAATTATATAGCGTAATAGTTGGCGACCTCGTGCACCACCTATGTTATTATTATTTGAACGATTTGATAAAAAAGTTTTTCGGGCGCCGTAGGCGGATCTCGAAGACGTTGTTTGAATATTTTTCGCTTATAACTGCGCCAAAAATGATATCGATCAAAATTATTACAAGAAAAACAATTTATTCAGTATGTCGGGTGTCCTACAGTACGCCATCGATAGTACAGAACCCAAGCGATCTTACAGTAAGCTAATATTGTCCGATACAGTAGATTCGCAGTTTTTGAAACAAGTTTCATCGTTCGAAAAAGCAACATCGGGCAAAAAATTATATGTAATTCGTTTTTTCTCTTAATCAAGTAGAAAAATCTCTTAAGGCGTTAATTGAAGCAAAAATGATTAAGTTTATAAAAATCCTAACGAGTGATTTTTGTTTCTAAACATGGCTAATTAGCAACACTGACGCCAACGGGTGAAAATGCGAAAAACCAAAACCGCCGATAATGTTGCGCTACAGTAAGAAACCCATGGTTACTCATAGTTCTCATAGTTTGATGAAATTTTGCCCGTAGGCGTTTATTTTATGTTTTCGCCAAAAAACAGCGGGGAAAACCTAGAAAACGTTGCTAGCGAAACAAAATTCCTGGGGAGAATATGCAGTTTTAATTAAAAATTCAGCAACCGGATGATGGGCGTGTTGTTGAAAGTTGAATAAAAGATAATTTAACGTTTGGAATAAAAGGAAGTAAAATTAATGAGCGAGGAGGTGACAAAAAGTAGAATTTTGAGGTTAATTTTCACAACCGAAAAGGTATGACAAAACTCAAGATTCTCCACAATTATAGAATGTCATAATAAATTAGCACGAAAATTAAAAATACTGGTTGTTTCTAGACATAATTTGAAAAACTCAAAATCCCTCAACGAGCAGGATTTAAAAAGAAAATTAATTTTGAGCACGCCTCAAAGCGAGAAAAGCGTTTTTCCGAGCAAATCTACGAAAGTCTCAATGCAGAACTTTTTAGTTCGTTGTAAATAAGCAAAAATAAGCGCAGCGTAAATAAAAGTTTGAATTATAATTAATCAGCGTGAACGTTAAAAAAAACAAGCCAGTTGTTTCTGGTTATATTTTGAAAAACTTCCAAAATGTCTCATCGAGAAGAAAAGTCATTTCGGAGAACGCCGCAAAGGCGAACAACAACGTGTTTCCGAGCAAATTTATGAAATTTTCAATGATAGCTATTATAGCCTTTTTTTTAGCTAGCTGTAAATAATAAGCAAGAATAAGCGCAGCGCCGCGAGGCGTCGTTAGAATCGACGCCGATCGATTAGGCTGCGCTGGCTCGGCCGGCAATGGCTCTGGCGCTCGTCATGTGTTATTACACGCGTCGAATACGCCGAACGGGGTTGGTTTGTTGAAATGTGAAATGTTGTCTCGTGAAGGCCTACTCGCCGCTCGCGCGCTCGTTTTGCTCCTTTACGCCGTCGATTTAGTGTTTCTCTAAATTTTGCGCTCGCTTGACGTCGTTTTTCGCAAAAAGAAAGCTTTATAATAATTTTTTTTGCGGCCCGAAAAACTGAAAACAGTGTTGTTTTATTTTTTTATCTTAACCAATAAGTGAAAACATGTGAACTTTTCGGATGGTTTCTAAATTGGAAGGAAGACGAACGGATTTTTTGTTTTTACGTTTATAAAGAATGATTATTTCGTTTATTGATAACGACATATGGATTGGATGTATAAAAAAATCGGTCGGTTTAAATTGTTTGGAATTATCGCCGTTTTCGCATTGTTAACTAATAATTTTGTCGCCGGGACAGCGTCCGCCGATGCCGCAACCGAAGGTGCGTTTGAAAAAGCCTTAAAATTGCCTAAATATTTGACTTTTAGCCAAACCCACGATTTTGCGCCCTTAAAAACAAATTTTGTGCCCTTAAATACTAATTATTTACTCACGTTTTTAACGAATTTTTTCGCCTGTTAAAACGAATATTTGCAGCAAAAAATACTTTTCACAGATATGACGGGGGGGGGGTTTATAACCGAATTTTTTTTCTTATATGATACGCGTTGGAAACAATTCATATAATTAAAATTGGGAACAAAAAGATTGAGAATAGATTTCGGTCGTGTATCGCGTTTTCGCCTGGATTCGCGCGCACGGCGACCGAAAAATTGTTGTAACAGCCGTTTTAGAAAGACTGGAAAGTACGCGCGCTCGTTAAGATTTTGCGACTATAATTGGTCCCGTTTTTAACGTTCATAAGGAAAAATTGCAACATTAATCCAGCCCCGGGGGTCATGCACATGTTTTTTCCGATAAAACTATTGATAAGGTCGGTTTAATTATGGAAAAGCATGACAAATCGCCCGCCTTCCCCAGTTAAAAGCGTACGCCGAGCGAGAAAGTTGTGCGATAAAATTGTTGCGGGGTTGATCTGTAACACAAAATTCACTCAAAATTTAATACATTATTGTTTTTAAACTTGAATTTCATCCAAAAGTCACTTTTGGCGAGAAAAAAGCAATTTCTTGTGACAAAAAAGTCATTTTGCTTAAAAATTCTGAGCGTAGCAAATTTCAAAAGGGAAACTCTTGCGACGATCATTGAAAACTGAAAAATTAGTTGACCACTGGTTTGTCGATGATAGACAATGGAAAAGCTGTCTCAGATTCGGTTTTCTTTCCTATGGATATCTATTTCCCAGATAATTGGACCTTGGAGAACCCGCCGGTCGTCGTTCGTGTTCGAACCGGTTTATGTACGTTGATCGGACGTTCGAGTTTATTTGGTGGTTCTCAACCGCCCGTTGGTCTTCGTCCGTCCGTCGATTTGAGCATCGTTTTTCGCTGATGAGTGGCACGATATATGCGTTGGCATAGGGGGAGGGGGGGGGCGCGAAAAGACGATGGTTTTCTTTTTTTGCTCGTTGTACAGACAATTGAGGTCGAATCTAGGTCGATGCCGCACTTAAAATAGCGCCAAACGATATCGAACGAGAACGTTTGAGGTCGACCTGGGGACCCGAGGTTTTTTTCCGCCACCTCGTTCGTTGATCGTCGCTGCGACGAACGACGAGGATGAGAAAAGCAATTTTTACCCACTGTCCGTTTTTTGTCGCTGCTGTCAATCAAATCCTAACAAATGTTTATTTTTCAGCGTCATCGTCGTCGACGTCGTCGGTCACTGTAAGCAATGGACGAGTGAATTTCGCAAGAGAGCCGAAAAATATTTTAGCGTACGTCGGCGACACGGTAGAATTACCGTGCTTTGCCTTGGACGAAAACGGCGTACGTTTGCGTACCGTTTGGTCATTAAACGGCATTCCGACGAAACTCACCGTCGTCCAAAACGGTTCCGCAATAATAAGGAACGTCGGACCGGCCAACGAAGGAATTTATCGTTGCGTCGTATGGGTTACGAATTACGGTTTTCTACTCAGCATCGGTGCCAATCTCACTATAGCGAGTGAGTTATGTTTGTATTTTGGACGCTAATCGGCAGAAATTTTAGCTTAATTTACGGATTTTTTTTCGCTAATTTATTCTTAGTTTTAATATTTTACCCCGTTTCCTATGCATTACGTCCAAAATTTGTACCGAAATTTACCGTTTTTCCATTTTAAACTCTGCCGCTGCCATAAATTTGCGCAAATTCCCGAGTTTCTCTTTTTTGCTCTGGGAAAACAAATTTTCGTTGACATTTCTTTAACATATTTGGTCATTTTTTCGTGTTTCCGCTTTTGCGACTCATTCGTGAAGAATTTCATCATTTTCGGCGCTGAAGCGTTGTTTTATATCGCGAGTTTATTTGAAAATTTCCTCCCAACTTCGCCCGTCGTCGATGTTTCGGTTTTTATTTTTCGCTTTGTTTCGCCACTTGAAAGTTTAAAAGTTAAAAACTAGTTTTTATATATTTTATTTAAACTTTTTTATTATTCATTATTCATATTCGTTTCGTTTCGAATTTCATTTCCGTCAAAGAAAGAAAGTTTAGAAAAAAAACAACTAATTTTTTTTTCACTCTTTCGATGTGATTTTTGTCGTCTAAATGTTTTTTCCAGACAACAGAATGTTTCTAGTATTTTCTTTTGGTTTTTTAATTGCCAGTAATTTCGTCGAAACGGCTTTAAATTTTTGCCGTCCGTCGAAATTTCGAGCAAAAAATTTGTATTTTTTCATTCGATACGAATATTTTTCGAGAATGACGAAAATTAAACAGTTTTTCGCCGTCACATTCTGTTCAAACTTTAGAACGATCGTTTTGAGCGCATTCGTCGTCGTTGCTGCGACGTCGTTTGACGAAAAACTAGAATTTTTTTCTCTTTCTCATCCTTATTTCGAAACTCCATGAAATTTATACGCGCATAAATTTTGCAATCGCATCGGCTCCCTCTGCCCGTCGTCGTTTTTTCTGGTAGCAGCAGGAGCAAAAGTGCAACAGGATTTTTTCATCATTCGTCGTCGTTGCGACGACGAGCCGTAGCGCGAATCAGAGAGTCTCTCCTGTTTTTCAATTTTTCTTATGTTCTTCAAACAAAATTTTACAAGCGCGCGCGATCGGCGACCGACGACAACGTTTACAATTTTTTTCGCAAAAATTTTTTAAAACTTGTTTCAGTCGGCTGCGACGACGACGACGGAGGGATAGCCGAGCGAGTTAGAGGAGTTGTTGAAAAAGTTTTTCATGTAACGAAAAGAAACTTTCTTCTTTTTAAAAACTTAAACATCTACTACGACGACGTGCGAAACGATCCGCCGCCATACGGCGGCGTACGTATATATATATTTTTAAATGTCGCCGTCGTCTTCGTCGCACCGACGACGACGATGGATGTCCGTTCACAGTCGCTCGAAAGATCAATACATGTTTTTGACTGAACGATGGACGAGCACGTTTTGACATATATCAGCGTTCAAATAAGAAAATGTTACAAGTTTTTGTTTCATGCAACGTCTAACGAATTTTTGTTTTCGCCGAGGCGTCGTCGAACGGCGAGATTAATCGAAGAAAAAAATGTTTTGCAATTTTTGTTCCGTTTCGATTCTTCTTGATACACGTTTCGACGTAAAAATGCAGCAAAAAAACATCCTAACGCAATCTAATCGTTGCATCAACTGCAAACACTACGCACGGCTGCAATTGAACGCATACAATTTTCTAATAATTTATTTCTGTTGATTCTAGGCGATGCAAAATAAATTACGAACGCAAAAAATCCTATTTAGAGCGTTTTTTTAATTGTTTTCAGGGATAAAGAATTTTATCGTCGAACCTCAGGACGTTGTCGTTCCAAATTACGGCGGTGTTGCACGATTCGAATGCCTCGTCGATGCTACGCCGCCAGCGTCATATATTTGGTACCACAACGATTTACCTCTGAAAATGGACGGAAAGAGGTAATTTCAAAACAAATTTGCTTTTCTAATTTTTAAATTATTCGATGCTATTTTTTTCCTTCTTTCAGATTCATAAATTTAACCTCAGGAATTATTCAAATCGTCGGCGTTCAGCGTGCGGAGCTCGGCAACTATCGTTGCGTTGCGTCGAACCGCGTCGGAAATTTAACTAGTCGCACGGCTTCATTGACTACCTCGAATAGTAAAAACAGTTTTTCTAGGTTTCAATTTTATGCATGTTTTAATTAGTTGTCGAGCATACCTTTAGTTTTTTAACCAACTTTCGAGCCAGTGTTTGTGCTTTTCAATATTTTCGATAATTTAAGAGCAACCTACGCCTTCGGATTTATCGCTCAAAGTATTAAAGGCACCTCAAAATGTGTCAACGACTAAAGGAAATACGGCTTTATTCGAATGCTTATTTTCGGGTGTGCCGACGGAGAAAGTCGTATGGACACGAATAGGTATTCGAATTTCAACATCCTTTCGAAAAAGTTTCCGGCAATGACTGCAACGTTTTTTCAGACGGTAACGGCTTAATGCCGGTGACGGCGCGTCAAATCGGAATGAATTTGGAAATAGGTTCCGTCGAAGTTTGGTTCGAAGGAACGTACGAGTGTACGGCTCGTGTCACCGCCGACAAAGAAATCAGTTTGAAAACGAATCTATCGCTCGATTGTAAGTTTCGAATCGTCCGTTTATTTTAATTCGTGTCCGACGTTAACAAAATGTTTTTCGTTTAGTCCTGCCGCAAATACGGGAGTTTCCTCAGGAAATAATTAAACGTCAAGGCGAAACCGCCCGATTTACGTGTAACACGGCCTCGAATCCCATTCCCGAAATTTCTTGGTACAAAAACGGTGAACCCGTTATACCGCAGGGTCGAATAAAAGTACGAAACGAAAAAGCGACTCATTTCGATGAAATAGTTTTCTAATTGGTGTCGTTATTCTCTGTATTAGATGTTTCCATCTGTTGGCATGCCGCCGGATCGGCTTGTCAAACCGTCGGGTGAAATTGAATATAAAAGAGATTTAGTTATATCTTCGTTTCGACAAGACGACGCCGCCGTGTACCAATGTTTCGCGTCGAATTATTTGGGCGAAGTCGGCGCCGCCGCTATTTTGGTGTTCAAGAAAGACGACGGGCCGCGTGATCGTACGCATCGGTCGAAAAATAGTTTCACATTTTGTTTTATGTTGGTTTATTTTTTTCCAGCGCCCGAAAATTTGCAAGCGACGGCGTCGCAAACGGATAAAACGGTCGAACTTACTTGGGACATACCTGCGGCGTTGATGGATAAAAAAATTACTGTGTTCATCGTGCATTTTCATAGCAACGGTACGAAGGAAGTCGTACTATTCGTCCGGAACTTTACTCAACGACGTTGATTTCGTTTTCAGATAACGGCGACGTTGAAAATACTCACGCCGTCGAACCGTCTTCTTGCGTCAACGGTAAATGTCGCACGTCGTGTTGTGGCGTAACTACGCCGCTGAAGGCTTACACGAATTACACGTTTTGGGTATCCGGCTTGTTGGAATCCAGTCAAAAATCGTCTCCAACTGGCGAAATATCTCCAAATGTTTTCACATTGCCATCGAACGAAACTATAATTACGACGTGGGACGAAGGTAAAAACAACGAAAAAACAAACAAATTTCTTGTTAGTCTTTTTGAGTGAAACGGGTTTTGTTTCAGTTACGATGGCGCCGGCGCCGTTATTGGCTCAAGAATCGCAGGTAATCGGCGACGTTCATTTGGTTTGGGACGAACTGCCGACGGCGCTCCAACATGGTCGAGCTTTGGAATATCGCGTTGAATACAAACTCGTCGACAGCGACGTTGTTAACGTCCTACGCGTCGCCGCCACTGTAAAAGAAAAAACGCTGCACAGTACGTTTTCCTGCGCGTTGAGCGTCGGAATTTTGCTATTAATAGTCGTATATTTTAGATTTAAAATTGAACGCCGTTTATCAGTTCCGAGTTATTCCGAAAACTCGAGCCGGATATCCGGATCCGGATAATCTCTTATCAAATGAATTTTATTGGGTCAAAATGAAAATGCGCAATACGTCGTCGCTGTCCATGCCATCGGCGCCGTCGTTGAAAATGGTTCCGATAAATTCGTCGGCGATTTACGTTGAATATAAAAATTTAGATCCGACGATCGACGTCGACGAATACAGAGTTATTTTGAAAAAAGTTAACAACGATTTGGAAGACTTGACGATCATCAACATAACGTCGACGAAAACGACCGTCATCGGTTCGTTAGGTAGCAAGATTTTTGTTTCTTTGGTTCGTTAGTGCGTCGAAAATCGTTTCATGGTTTTTTCCAGAGTCATCGACGACTTATCAAGTCGAAGTTCAAGCCGTCGCCGAAAACGACACTACGCTCGGACGCGTTAGCAGCCGAACCGTTCGCACGTTGAAACACGAGGGAGGGCCGAGGAATCCGGTGCCACCGTTGGTTCAATATCCCAAAAACATAGCCTGCAAATCGGACGGCGGAAGTCGAATTCAAGTCACTTGGTTTCAACCGGCGCCGTACGTAGCGACGAAATTCGTCGTTCGTTATAGTTTGGCGGCCGACGACGATGAATTGGTGAACGTATCGACGTCGATAAAATACAAAGACAGGTAGAAATTGTGTTTTCCCGCGGTTTTTGCGTCGTTGCATCGCAAACTACTTGAAATTTTCTCGCTTTTTTGTTTCGTGCGTTTACACCTTTTGTTTTTCTCTTTTCAGCGCCGTCGAATCGACGACATTCGCCGACGATTTGCTACCTGGTCGGTCGTATTTGATCGCCGTCAAAACTGAAACCAACGTCGGCGCTAGTAAATTTTCGGACGACATAACGTGCACCGTACCGACGACAGGTGTGCGATTTTTAAAGAAATTAGGTTTTTGACAACCCGTCGTTATCGTCGCATCGACGACTAGCGTACGCGTTGAGACAGTTTTTAATAGTTTTTCGACAAAATAGATTTTTTCCTTTGTTCTCCCTGGCCATATTTTTCTTTCGTCGTTTCGACTCAGTAATTTATATTTGGGTCGGTTTTTATTTTTCAATATGTGTATCAATCGTATCAACTTGCGCTGCAACTAGATTTGGCCTAGATAGTTATTTTTCCCGACCCGTTTTGTGCAACATCGAGCGACGATCGAGGCGAAAAACGGTTTCAATCATTCCGTGAAACTCATTTTTTTGCTCCTTTGTTTAGTTCCCGCGGCGCCGAAAGGTGTTTCGTCGGTGGTGCTCAGCAATAGTTCCGTTCTCGTTACGTGGATGAGAGGCGCGGCGCACGACGCCGTAACGTTTTTTCGCGTTCGATCCAAATTGAATACGGCGTCCGACGATAACTGGCTCGAAACGATAGTTAATGGTACAAAAACGAGAAAAAACAAATTTAACTCAATTGAAGCGTATTTCAGCACGTTTTACATTTTTTAGGTACAAATTTTCAAGTGATTTTAAGCGATTTGTTGCCGTCGGAAATATATTTCGTTACCGTGTCGGCCGAGAACGACGCCGGCCGAGGTCCGTTGTCGCACACCATACCTATAGTGATACCGTTTACATCGACGACAACTCGAATCGTCGTCGTAGAACGAACGTCGTACACCGAAGGCATTGTTATCGGTGTTTGCATTGCTGTCGTATGCGTTTTCGTGGTTTTGGTTTTTCGAGCGCGGTAAGCGAAACGCCCGACGACGATCGAGCACCTTTGTCAATTTTGTGACTTGTTTGGGCAACTCGCCAATAGCTCGTCGCACGTGCGTCGGCGGTGATCGTAATGGGTGGGCGAACGTCGACAGCAATTGGCTAGTTACCTTTCAGCATTTATCGGCGGCGCTTTTCAACTTACTTTTTTGCGTGAATTTGTTTTGACTCGTTTTTTTCCTATCTTAGCCGAAACAATCGTGGTTGGTCCTGGCACATTTGCGATTGGTCGAATTCGTCGAACGGCGGCGGCGCGAACGGATTTAAACCCAACGGCCATTTACCTAACGGACACGCCGGCGGACGTGATTACGAAAAAGTCGAAATGCTAACTTTACTCCCGCCGCTGATTGAAAATTGCAGCAGCGATACGAAGGTTAGGAATTTCGTTTTTTACCTCGCTCGTGGGGACGTTAGGAGAATAAGATATGTTTTGGGATCGTCGTCGCGCCGCGGCGCAGATACATACGTTTTCGTTCGAGCGACGACGGAGGCGAGACGCGTGCGACGCATCATGCGTTCGTAGTCGTCGTCGATCGGTTGACTGTAACGTCTACCGCCTGTCGTTCGTCGCTTGATCCAGTCTAGTAAAAATATGAAATTTATTTTTCGTTTGTCGTCGATTCGATCGACGACGTTGGACTGGTTCCAGCCAGCGAGCGACGACGACGAAAGTTTCTTTTTGCGTCGTTGAGATTTTACCGGGGGATCGTCAATGCGCTGAGAAAACGGCAAAACGTTTTTCAACGTCGTCGTCGTCGTCGCCCGTAATGTTTACTTTGTGCTTCTGTTGAGATTTTTTCTCGAACGAGCAGTGACCACAGTAATCAAACAAACATAAAATAAACGCGCAATCGTAAATTTTTTCATGTTTCATTTTGTTACCCTTTATACGAACAATCTAAACCGATTTTGCGTTAATTGACATCAATTTAGGCGTTAAATTAGGCGTCCTTTCAAATCGGCTGTCATCGCCGTCGTAGTCGTCGCGACGGTTGATAAATTACGATCACCTTGTTGTGTTGTTTTGTTTCATTGCCCGATGAAGTTTGTTACAGACGAATTATAACCTTTTTGAAAATATTTTGAAAATACTTCCTTTTTGAAAATATTTCGTCTAGGAATCCGACGACGTCGACGTTAATGAACAATAAGATAATTACGCGTTTTTTTCTCTCGGCTCGATAATTGGACGACTGCGATGTTTCTTGAATATTTTGCCAACTCCTACAATTCATCGCATTAGTCGAATTTTTTATACACGAAAAAAGGCACGCACAACGACGACGCTTACTGTACCGTACCGACAGATGTTTTTCGACGAAGACAAACAAAAAAGTTGACGCGACATTTCGATTTATGCCGTTATGGTCCGGTTTTTTCGATCTGCGATTGACGCGAAAATAACTTGAAATGGTCGGCGACGCGGCGACGATGAAAAAGTTTCGTTGTATACGGGAACGGACGGAAACTGTCCGTTTTTTTATACTTAAAATTGATAAAAAAAAAACTCGACTCGCCCACGTACAAAACCACGACGACTGCGTCGCAGCGACGTCGTCCGACGACCGACTATCAAAAACGTTCTTTTGTCGGTTTTCCTTCCCATAATCCCGACGAATGTTTTTTTTTTCATTATTCGTTCGTACATCGGTTTTAAATGGATCAACGACTTTTGTTGCGTTTTTTAAGGGTGGAAACGATGTTCCCAGTTCGCGTTACGTTAATGGATTCTCGCAGCACGTCGCCGTAAACGGTTTTCATAAGCCGCTACTTATGCAGGTGGGGTGTAAAAAAACATATTTTAAATATGAATGAAATTATTTTTTTTATTTTTCGTCTGAAACCCGTTTTTGGCCATCGACGAACGAGTTTACGAAACCTACGAACGCAAACTTCTTCTTTTTCGCACGATTTTTTTTTAATTCTTATTGTCGGATTTGCTAAAATAACATGTAACAACGTATCGACGCCGATGGTGTCGACTTTGTCGACTGAGATGAAAGGCGGCCTGTCGACGGATGACACAATGCCACTGAAATGAGATTAATTTTTTTCGAAAGCATTTTTTCCGGAAACTGTTTATGAAAAAGAAACCTTTTTTAATGATTGATTTCTAAAGAAATTATATTATTTTTTCGAAACGTGGAAGGTGTTTTCGAACTAAAATTAATTACAACCTCTTCGCAAACATAAAGGGAAAGCGACTGGCTTGTTTATTGACAGTCAGTTTTTTAAATTAAGAAAAATAAGAACCGTCAACAAATTGAAACATGTAAAGAAAAAGAAAAAATTGGCCTGACTGTTCGTTTAACAATCGAATACAGTGACAGAACGATTAATGATCTTAGAGCTTTGAGCCCATGGATCATCAATCCAACGGCGTCGGATGATAGAATCGAACGCCGATGGATCGTTGAATCCAATGCCGTTGGACCGACGAATTCGAGGCGAATCTATCGAACGGCGATGAATTGCCCTAATGCCGATTGATCGCTCATAATTTTTATGTTTTATTATTTTAGACCAATCCGTTAACGGTAACTGTCGAATCACCGATGAACGACGTCGAACAAACGGCCGAGCAGAGTTCCGATTTATCTCAAAGTGCCGCCACTGGCGGAAGTTCGTTGCAAAGTTGGTCGGGCGATTGTAACGGTCACGCCGGCGGCATGGCGTCGACGTCGTCGAACAATCGTCGCAGTCATAACGGTTCGACTTCGATGCCCAATATAAATTTAACTGATAGCGGCATCGGCTTCGACGATATCTGCAACGGCCATTGTTTAAATTCGAATCATGTAAATTATTCGACGTCGCGGACGCCCGTACATTTTATCAAAAACAATAATATTTATAATAATAACCACCATCATCAACATACGTACGGCGGCGTCGGTGAAAATTCTCCGTCGCCGCCGCCTCGAACGACAATGACGCGAACGAACGGTCTGTGTTATCCGATTAAGTCGGGCCAATGGCCGAAAGAATTAACGTCGAATAATAATCATAAACCGGCGACGGACGTAAACGCGTCGACAGAAATTTTACCGAACCATATTGATAATCATAGTCGAACAATTTCGCAGGGTACGTGTTGATGAAACGCGACGACGAACGGCGGCTTGACGACGAAAAATTCCTCTTTTTCGGCGACCGTAAAAGTTTTTCATTATTATTATTCTTCTGTTTATATTTTTTCGCTTGTGTCATTTTTGTTATACCGTTTTTTGTGTGAATCGTTTTGCGACGTCGTTTCGTCGTTTACCCGACAACATTTTCGTCCAACTCGCATCATTGTCGGAAAAAATGAAATGTGTTCAAGTTTTAGTTACCTACCTCATGTATTTTGTTTCGTTGATTGTAAAAGATTTTCGTTTTGTGAAATTCGGCTCTGGTTCAGTTGAATTTCATTTTTGTACGCGTTTTGTATCGTTTCGATTTTCGTTTTTTGTTGTTATTTTGTACGTTTTTCGTTTCCTATCCGACTTTCTCGACGGTATATAGATTATTTTTTGTTAAATTACTGAGTTTTTTCATTTTCTTCGCGGTCAATATTTTACGGGTTCGTTTGAAATATTCTTTGGTATGAAACGAAAATTGGCCAAGGAACAGTTTCGGCTTGGCAGATTTTTCGTCTTCGAAATTAATATTTCAGTCAATTCTTTTTTCTTGAATTACGTGTAATCCGTGTTTTGACCCGGTATCGCTTCTTGAAAACTAATTTCTCATTGACTTCTTCGATTTTATGGTTCTTTTAGTGTTACAAATGGGTTAGAATGAGCTTCAACAGAAAAAAAATTGTACATTTTTCTTTAGAATTTAGTTTCTATCGAATAGAGAATTTTTTAAAGCATTTAATCGAAAACATTTCAGCGATTTCTAAGCTTCAGGGTCGATGACGCCGTCGATGCGACGACTCAATCCTGCGCTAGTAAGATTCTGCTCAAAGTTAAAGAAAAATTTTTGCAGGTTTTTTGAGATTAAATCGAGAAAGTTTTCGATAAGTAACTCGACCATTGAAAAAAGCGATGATAGCCGGTGGGAACTTTGCTTGCAACGGTTCTTTGGTTCGCCATTTTCTCACTAGCTATCGCTTGTTTTTTGTTTCAAAAAATTTTATATTAATGAAAATTAAGCGGCGCTGTGCTTACCTCGCGCTTTTTTGTTCACGACTCAGGGATAAAGTATGTGGATTTCGTTTTAGAAACGAAATTTGGTACGCTATAAATATTATTCGACACATTTTTCTACGTTTATTTTTTCGTCGTTCTTCTCATCCTCCTTTTTTTTGCTCCAACAGTCGTATTCGATTTTTTTTCTTGAAATACTAGTGGTAGGAAAAATGAAAAGTTTAGTTTGTGCTAAAATAATGAAATTTCGCTCAGTTTTTTTACGATGGCTTATAGAATTTATATCTGTGTTGTTTTTCGTTTCGAATTCGTTCAGACATTCTTCTTGGTTTCAGTTTTGAATTTCCTTTACTTGAGTACCATTTTTCAAGATTTCATTGGAATTTCGTATTTGGAGCTTTGAAATCGGAATTTCAAGTGTGGATTGCGAATTCAATCGTTAAAAATTCAAATATCAACCGACGAATTTCAATTTTGACGACACAATTAATTTTCTGGCACTTTTTTTTGGAACCGAAAATTAGTTTGAACGAGTTCGAAACTGTACTTTTTTATGCTTTGGAAAAAATGTTTCTTTAAATCGCGCGGGTTGAAAAACAAAAATGCAAACGAAAATTCTATATTTTTATTGGGAAATTTTGAAAGGCGACCTTTGTTTCGTTTTGTATTCTGTCAGGGATTGTTCCAGAAGGAAAACGTGCTTATTAAGTTGAATTTTTATTAAAACTAAACGTGGCTTGCTTCATTCTTAGCGATTTTTCGTTCGTTGATCTTTTTACAATTTTATTTTTTATATAAAACCGCGCGGCGACGTAGTTTCTATTTTTGACCGTATAGTTAACGAATGGTAAACATTTTCCGTTGTTAAAGTTCCTTTGAAAAACGTTTCAAAAAATTGTTTCTAGTGCGATGTTGTTATTTTTGTCTAAAAATTGTACATTTTTTGTGAAACGAGTTTCGACCTCGTTCGTCGATGAATTACAGCCGGACAGCATCGTTTGATGTACAAATATTTGTTTTGTAATAATTTTTATGAGAAATAAAAATTTTTTCGGAAAATTTCACATGTTTTGAAAAGTCGCTTTAAAGAAAAAAAACATTTCCGGACGAATAAAGATTACAAAAAAATACAAGACAGTAGCAAATAAGCGAAGCACAAACGATGAAAAATCTCTGGAAAAACTGGATACGGTTTCTGGACTGTTTCGGAAGAATTAAACAAAAAATTTTGAGTAAAAAACGAACCGAACTCGTACAGATAAGTAACTAAACGAGCACATAATATATAAACGCAAATGCAAAATAAACATTTTAAAGCGAGAAGCTGCCAATAACATAAATCGAAATGGGACGAAACCGTCTACGGCGGGCGACAGCGTAAGCGTTTCAATAATTTGGCCCTTGATTAAAAGATACAAAAAATATTTAAGTGAATGACAAAGCCATTGTATAAATAACAATAATTTTCTGACTGGTAACAACCGTCGAGGAGGCACTTACAAGAAAAGATTCAAGAAAAACAAAAAATTGGAAAGTTTCTGAATTGCTCCAAAAACTATTACGCGCCGAAAATCGCGAACGAACACAACCGAAACGACGACGAATAATAACAAAAAATAACAACAAACGTTCCACTTAAATCGAACAGCCGGTTGAATATTAAAAACAAAAAAACGAATGATCAAGTAAACAAGAATAATAAATAATAATAATAATAATAATATAAAAAATTCCAATACGGTTCGATTTTTTCATTTATTTCCCATGAATTTATTTTTTGCCCGGTTAACTGATCGAACAACATTTTAAACCGCCCAATTTGCTGCGATTTCGCGACGTCGGCGAACCGACGACGGTATCGGACGGCGAACGAAATCGCGCCGTCGGACCGTCGGTAACCGTCGACGACGATGTTCCGTTGATTTTCGAAGTATCGTTCGAAAACTGAGGCCGATTTACTGGTTGAGAATTATTAATTTTTATCGAATTCGTTGTCGACGTCGACGACATCGTCGTTGTTGTTGTCGCTGCGGCGTTCGACGGTTTCGTTTGGCGTTCTTCGGCGCGTAACTTTTTCAAATCGCTCAGCGTCATCGGATGCCTGGATAATAATTGAACTTCGTCGATCGACGTCTGACCATTGCCGCCGTTCATCGATGTTGGCGCGACGACGGCGTTCGACGAACGTTGTACGTCGATCGCTCGTTCGGACGTGGACGTAGCGTCGGCGACGTCCAAACTTCCGCCGCCGTACAGCGACGCTTTCGGCGGTTTCTTTTCTCGATGCGAACCGCCGCTGACTTTTTTTCTCGTCGGTACGTCGGGCGGTTGATATTGTTGGTGACGTTCTTCGTTTTGTATTTTTTGTAACCATTGACTAGTGGAAATATGTTGTTGTTGACCCATCGTCGATGACGACGACGACGTTATAGAACTCGGCGCGCCACCGCCGCCACCGTCGACGTACGACGACGGTGGAAGAGGTTGATTCGCGTTGGAAGCATCGACAATGGCGTCGCCGTTTGGCCGTTGAAGCGACCGTTGTTGGTTGGAACTATTCGTCGTGGGATACGAGTCGACGCCGCCGTCGTCGGCGTGCGATACGAGTACGACGGAAGATGTGACGACAGAATTTGTACCATTTTCAGCGGATTCTTCGCCGTCGACGCTACCTTCTGGATTAGGATCATGCTGTAAAAGCAAAATATGTGACATTGAATGCGATCGATAGTTGGATTTTTTAATGAACTATAGTTGCTAATGAACTTATCCACTATACGTCGCAGTACAATGTTTTCTTACAGAATTAACAGCCTGAGCCGATGTATCTTCAAAACTCCAACTTCGCAATACAGCCGCCTCTTTCCTCGCCTCCAAACGAGCTAACGTAACACCGGCTCGATCTCGAAGACTGTGGCGTCGAATGGCGCCACGACTGAGAAATAACAAACAAAACAAAATGAAACGAGTAAGAAAATGTTCAGTGAAAATCTTTGCTTACCTGGCCGACAAATGAGCATCAGACCCGACTGCTTGTGGAGGTGATTCGAATTTCGAGGACGGCTTCTTTCTGAAATAATGTGATAAGTAGTTCCATGAAAGCAACGACAGTGTCAAGCAACTACAGATGACCAGCTGGCTAGTTGGCATGCGACTTTAGATGACCAACAACTATAGATGGCAATCTACTATAGTTGACAAGAGACTATCGGGGACCGGTTGACAGGAGATTACAGCCGACAAACCACTATTGTTGAACGAAACTATAATTGCTGACCTCCTGGACATTCTGCGACTGTCGCGGGCGAAGGACAACATGCGACGCCTTTGTTCGACTTGAAGTGTCATTATCACAGCTCGCACCGTATCATCTTCGCACAGATCTGCAGGTAACAAAAAAACCTCCATAAAACGAAAAAGGAATTGCGTAATCTAAATCTAAATTCTTACCAAAAGGTGTTTCACCCGCTGGCGTTCGAGCGTTAATGTCGGCACCGTAGTTAATTAGTAGTTCGAGACAATCAGGCTGAAAACAAGTTTGAAAATTTGCTCGGATAACCTTCTAAATAATGCGAAAACTGTTTCACAATTACTTGCGACCAACACGACGCCGCGTGAACCGGCTGCCAACCGTCGTTGTCCCGCGCGTGAACCGAAGCACCGATTTCCAAAAGGAAATGAACAACCAAATAAAACCCATTTGCGCACGCAATGTGCAACTGAAAAACAAAAAAGCGATTTCGAATGCATAAAACGGGAACGAGCTCGATTCCTTACTAAACTAGCACCGTTTTCGTCACGAAAATCTAAACTTTGACCATTTTTATGAAACCACTCAACGTCGGCCAACATTTGACGTTCAGTGGCCAAACGTTCTTCATCGATATCTTCCTGAGTAATGCCTAAAACAAACACGGTATTGTCGTTCACAAGCGAATATAGTTAAGAGAAAACTTTAGTTCTTATCCAACTATAGTTCAAATTAGACTACAGTTCATACTTAAATATAGCTCAAGTTCGAAAATAGTTTATGTTCGACTAATTCTCTTTCAAGTACATTTCACAACAACTGTAGCTCGCTGGCGACTATAGTTCTCATTACACTATAGCTGAACTTTATTTACCTTTCTTTGCCATTTCCGATTCAATATAATCCAACGTTTGTTCATCTTCGCAAATGTCGTACGGCATGTTGCCGTCGGCATTGACCGCCAACAGTTCGGCTCCGCTATAAACATCGAATTATTTATTAGTTTGACGAAAACAAAAGAAAAGCAAAATTATCGTTACTTTTCGATCAAATGTCGAACGATTTTAATATGACCGCAGCATCCGGCAGCGTGCAATGGCGTCCATAGTTCGGTGTCGCGAGCGTTCACGTCGGCGCCGTGAGAAATTAAAAGCAGCAGTAAATCTTCGTTGTTGTCGATGGCGCACTAAAAAAACAAATAAACGCAATGATCGAGCGTTCGCCAGCACACTTTTTTAGTTTTACTTGATGCAATGCTGTTAAACCGTCTTCGTTATGCAAATTAGGATCGGCGCCGCTTTGAAGCAATCGTCGAACTGAAAAAAGACGGGAGAAAAACTAAAAACCGGGCAGGAAATTTGTTTTTCTGACTACGCTAAACCTTCGTCGACGTCGTTCCGAGCTGTGGCTTCCAATAAAGCAATGTTCAAACCAAAAACGACTCGACGATTTCTCTGTTCGATTAACGGCGCCATAAGTAATTCGGATTTTTCTCGATCCCTCCATTTGAGCAATTGCAACGTTCGACGCTGTCGAGCTAATTGAATTCGCTCGGCGGGCGTTAATTTTTCGATAATCGGCAATTCGGCGACGAGTTCCGAATGATCCATTACTTATTTATTGAAATATTTTTACTTGAAATTTGTGTTGAAATCTTCGCTCGGAGAAAAAAGGCGATTCAATTTGGCTGCGTTTAAATCCCAATTCCGACGATTACCAGGCGATATTTAAAGCAGAAATGAATCCATTGTAACAATTTTTACATTATTGAAAAGTTTCAAAATCCGCTTCGCGAAATAAAATCTCCTTAAAATTCGTTTTTAACAAAGAATTCTTCCATAAAGTAATTTTCAGCGTCTAATTCTCGTAAAATTCTCCTTTTAACGCGAAGAAAGCAAGAAAAGCGAAAAATTTGCTTCTAAAAGTGTACTTTTTGTAAAGTTTCGATAAATATGACTAAATTTGTGTAAATTTTGTTAATATTTCCGCCCATCCGGTTTTAGCGAGAAATACAGTAAATATAACATTGTTCGTTAACGTACGACAAAACCTGCGTATAACCGAAGCAGTTTTATGAGACGAGACGAGTGTAAAGTGTCATGTCCGTTGCTAATTAGCGTTTAAAATATTTCCAGAAATAATTTCTTTGGAACCGGTTTTATATAGCAAGAAATAATTTCTTTTGTTATTTCTATGTCTATTTCCGGAAGATCTGCATTATAAAACCGGTTCCAAAGAAATTATTTCTGGAAATATTTTAAACGCTATTGCTAATCTTTATGGGCCGGTTCATTGATTGAAACGATAAAATGCTTCAACTATTGCTGCTTTTACATCTATAGGTGTCGCTCTCGACATAGTCAAGCATAGTTTATAGTTGTGTCAACAACAGTGATCTTTTAATTAACAAAAGTCGCCTAAAGTTTGAGCTTTAGTTGCATGATAAGTTAACTTAACTTTCACCCTTTTGTTGTCAACTATAGCAGTAACTGTAGACATAATACGCCTTCAAATTAACCACTGAATTGAATGAACACTATGCATTTTTACTCTCCACTGAAACACTATAGGTTCGTCGTCTCGTTAACAAAAGTGCGTCGTCCCGAGCGACAAAGCAAATGCGAGACGACAGTATCAACTCGTTCACCCGTTTTGTTTGCCTTTGTAACTTTTCGTGTACGTTTGTAAAGGAGCGCGATTTTGTGTGTTTTAAAACTTTCAAAGTCTCTTTTTCTGCAAGATCTATATTTACTGCCGGATTTCGTACATTTTTGCGCACAATCGTTCAAATTTACCTTACATTCTCATCATGGCAAACTTAGGGGCTCCGATTGGGTCGATGGTCGAAGATAGAACCGAAGAAACGAAACCAGTCGACAGGGAAAAGGTATTTGTTGTTTAAATATAGCTTTTTGTTGTTTTTAGCCAACTTTTTGTTTTATTTAGACGTGCCCTCTGCTGCTTCGGGTATTTTGCGCGAACAATCGTCATAATCCTTTGAACGAATTCGGCCGAGGCAACGTACCGACAAACGAATTACAAATTTACACCTGGTAAGTTTATAAAAAAAGCTGGATATACATATACGTATTTCAGCAGAAAATTTGTTTTTTAGGATGGATTGTAGTTTGAGAGAATTAATGACGTTGATAAAAGAAGTAAATCCCGACGCTCGACGACGTGGTACAACGTACGATTTCGCTATCGGTATTAGTTCTAATTAGCTCGGTAAGTGACTGTCTGTGACATAAATTTTGTTTTGTTTTTAGTTTATCCAGAAAATCGAAGTCCTCACTATCGTTTGCGAGACATCGGCAGCACGACCAGTGGATCCCGCGGAATCGACGATAACAAAACGTTGGGTCAATGCAAATTCGACGTCGGCGACTATATCGACGTCGCTATCAGCGTTCCAGGAATGAGAGCGCCTATGCGCGGCGGCGGAAGACGAAATTTTTAATGTATTTTACTTTATTTCGTTTATTGCGATCGCACAACGCTTTTTTATGTTGTTTTTGCTGTTAAACTTCGTTTTTCGTTAAAGTGTGCGATTTCTCATTAAAAAATCAAGTTATTTGTTGCGTTTCAACCTTTCTCGAAATGGCACGTTACACTTATGCAGTAAACTTATTGAATGACTTGTAGTGCGGTCGGCTTTGCGTAGGTGTAAACAAATTTTATTTCTAGTATTGTCCAATGTGTCACTTTTTCAAAACAACCCGATTTTTATTGTAAAAACAAATTTTATGTTGAATTTTGTCATTTACTAAAAAACACTACATCCTAAATAATAAGGGAGTTTAGCAGAATTTTGATGTCGAGTACTATGCATTACACTTGAGCGTCTTCCTGTGCTGTCGGTTTTTGCATTGAGCTAAAGATAACCTACTTTCCTGAACAGCGGCATTTAAATTGATCAGTTTGCTTTTCTGTTTTCGTCCGGCGCAGTCGATTTATCATAATGGTTTATTACCTCGAAAATTGTAAACTTTATACAGATTTATTCGGTCAATTAACAATTATTATAAATTAGTTTCATCGTCTATTACATTTATGGACCCGTCCCGACCAACTTCGTTTGCATTTTTTCATTATTTTTTAATTTCGGGTCATATATTGGATAAATAAACTTTTAAACGAACACGACAACGAAGATAACGACCAAGACGCTAATATCCAAGTCGCTATAACCACAGCCAGCCGCACAACGAGGGATGAAAAGCAAAAAACCTTCACTTGCTAAGCGGTTTATGAGACTAATTTTAAAACTTTTGTTTCAATTCAAGAAATTGTGCAATAAAATGACTAGTTTACAAAATTAAAACTTAAAAGTAATCAAGTCTTCGACATGTTTTGTAATTCTCTCTCGAAAAATGGCAAAAATCTGCAACAAAGAAAAATCCTTGTATGGTCTCAAGTGAATGAACTATAGTTGAATGACAACTATAATCGTTAGTAAACTACAGTTGCATGTCAACTATAGGCAATCGTAAGGAAATAATACCGAATTCTAAACTATAAGCTGTTTGACAGTAGCTAAATGAAAACTATAGAATCTTATCAATTATAATCACTTCAGAACTATGGTCGCATATAAACGATAGTTATCTCAACAACGGTACATTACTTTTTATTGTTTCTTTCGATTTTCGCTTTCAAAATGTTTGCGCCGAAAATTTTCACAAGTTCTTCGAGACAAACGCTGGCGGCGGTTTCAGTTGCCGGACATTCGCACGACTGAAAGTCGTTTTAAAAGTTAATGAAAGTGTGCCAAATGAGAAACACGAGAAAAACAATGTTACCAAAGCGTAAAAAATCGGTTCAATAAAATCGTCCAATAAAGATTTGAAATATTTCTTTAAATTTTTCGCAAGCTGAGGAAGCTGAAAATCGAAAACAAAAAATACGCTAAAACAGTTGCAAAATCGGGACATTTTCCGAATTCTACTCGTTGGCAAACGGTTTCCAATAATGAAACGTGTTGGATAAAAGTCCTGTTTTGACACGCCGAAACAATCAAAGGTAACAGTTCCGAACAAATTTTTGACTGGATAGGAACGATCGCCGTCGCTGAAAGTTCCGCCAAAAGTTGAACGTATCCATCGGTGACTTCCCACGGCGTCGGCACTCGAACGAAAATACAAGGTCCGTCGTGAGTTGTCCGCGTGGAAACGGTACAGGAACAAATCTAAAAACTAGCAAAAGTATAGTTCATACAGAATTTTACTTCACAATGGACTATAGTTGAGGCGGATTATAGTTCGTAAGTGATTGTAGCTCATAAGTAACCATAGTTCGTAAAGCATTTCAGTGCATACCGGTCATAAATCACTTGAGTTGGCATGCAACTATAGTTCACAAGGGGCTATAGTTAAGATATTTTGAAACAATACCGTTTTTCGATCATTATTAACGACTGTGATGGAATTTTGTGCGACCACGAGTCGAGCGGCGCTCAACGGCAACGGCGATTGATTCGTTTTTTTCGACGTCGATGGTTTCTCTTCGTCCACTTTTTTTAATCCTTCTTTAATCCGGGGAAAAATTGCCAAAAATATTTCCACGCCGTACACTTCGACGATTTTCGATAAAGATTCGGCGGCGCCCGAGCAAACCGACGGCACTGAGTCGGTTAAATTATGGAAAATCAATGGCAGCAACGTATCGACGAAACTGCGGGTTTCATCCGGGAACGACGTAACACATTTTTCGCAACCGAGACACGCAGCTAAAAAACAAAAATTCGGCTCTGAGCTATCAAACGAATGGCAAAAACAAGAAATTTGTTCTTTACCATCGCGAACTTGCCAACTGTGATCGCTTAACGACAGCATCAACGTTTGCAACAAGTAAGTGACGTGAGGTCTGAGGGCTTCTTTGTTCATCTGATAGAAAATTAGTTTTAAAACTAACTTTTGCAGGCCTGCGATTAAACCAGATACTTTATGGGCTAATTCAGCTATGCATCGACACGCCGAAATTCGAACTGTATAGTTGGCGCTCTTCGTCTGATCGGCGTAATAATGTACGACTTTATCAATGTATTTTTCAACGAATAGTCGCCCTTCGTCGCCAACTACCATTGGCCAAGTAGCATGCACGTAGAGTCGAAGACCTTCGGCTAAATGATACCTAAAAAGTTTCATGGTCAGTGAGAAATCGGGCACAAAATCCATGCTTATTAAAATTTCGACCTATTCAAACATAGAGGCGCCAGCAAATGAGGAAAATAAATTTCTCTGTCATGGACGCTGTCGTAGCTCGTTAGGAATTGTCTGGTGGCAATACAGGCAGCTAGTCGAACCTAAAATTTTTCTATTAGCAGGGGTCCGAGAAAAAGCAAAATGCTATACCTGGCTCCAACTATCGGTCAGTCCAGCGGCGAGTGAAATAGCCAATTTCTCCGTGTCTATGAAGCCTGGATAGCATGGTTTCACTTTTGACCCTTTATGAAGAAGAACAATACATATTTTAAAAAAGTGAGATGAAGAGCCCCTTACCTGTTTCATGAACTGAGTTGAAGCAAGCCAAAATTGAATCCAACATTAAAAATCCAATTTCTCGAACGAAGCGATTTGTATGGCTAAGGATTTTGAATATTAAATCAACAAGACTTCCATCGATGAACGTGAGAAAATTTTTCGAACATCCGTCGATCATGAAATGCAAAGCTCTGAAAATTCAATAAGCCAATTTGAAAATTTGTTTAAGGCTGGTATAGAGCAACCTTTCAGTGTCAGATGAAAGAATCAAAAATTTACTTCAAATTTGTTTCTAAATGATGCCACCCCGCGCTGTCGTGCAACAAGTTCGAAGCAGAGTTCATTTCTTCGGGAGTCTATTTAAAAGAATCAAATATCGCAACTGGACAACACTAATTAGTAAGATAAACGCTCACCACGGTTTGGTTATTACAAGCAGTTAATCGTTCGATTAGTTCTTTAGTTTCGTTTGCGTTCAAGACGATTGATCGTTCTAAATTTTGTTCAATTGAACTGAAGACGATTTCGCGAAAACATTCAAAAACTTCAGTGCCGAAACGTTTGCATAAAGCTCCCATAAGTTCACCTGAAAACAAAAAATGAGCCTGACTGTAATACTAGCAGGCAACTTATTGAAGATGGTGGTTAGCCACTTGCTAAGCTAACTAGTGGTCAGTCACTAGTGGTCAAACTAATGGTCAGTCGCTGGCGATCACACTGGTCATCGTTACCCGTGGATAATCTGATTCGAACTTCGTCGTCGTGCAATAATTGGGCGCAGATTGTTTTCAATTTCTGATAGGATTCGAGCGTTAGGTAATCGACTATAAGTTTCAAACAAATTAAACTGCTCTGTTTCGATTCCCACGAACTGTCGTAGGTTTGAAGGACGGTTAAAAATTTGTTTTCGAAAATTCTGGAACAAAACACTACAAAAGCATAAGCGTACACTTCCAATGCAACAAAAACTTACGTAATTTGCTCCGACGAAAATTGCGTTTGTGAAAATTCTTGAAGTGCATTGTCCCTTTCCAACTTAATTCGACTGAAAAGTTGATCGAAACTTTTGTTTTCTTCGCTTTTTTCGACCATTTTCGCCACGAAACACTTTTTGGTCGAGCAAACACAAAAAAATTGCCTTTTCTGACTTCCGCAAAGTACTTGTATGCCTTTACTCTATATCGCCGATGTCGAAAACGCAAACTATTGCGCACACTTTTTGTGAGAAAAAGTTAAAAAACTGTATTCAGTTTCAATGTAATTCTGAGTGAGCAAGCGCGAAACCTAAATTGACAGCTAAAATGACAAAACTTTTTAGCAATCTCTTTTCATTATTTTTTTTTACAAAATCGTTTGATAATGACACCGAATTTGTTTCTGACGTTTCCTTTCAAACTACACTAATCAATTTGAGTTAATTGGCTAGCTAATCACGTGACCAGTTAGTTTTGACACTTTACACTAAATATAAACCCGTAGATCATTTTCGTTTTTGCTTTAGAGATCGGTCGGTCGATCTTATTTTTACAATGACAAAATCGCACAGACGGTCGCATAAATCGCGGAAAGCATCGAATTCGCTCGAAATGTTGAACTTATCACCGGAAATTAAAGGCGCGTCGACGATGACCAAAGAATGCGACAGATTCGCTAAACGAATTACAGAAGTGAACGCCGAATTAGAATCACATGAAAAACAAATCGAATCGATTAAACGAGGACTGGATCAAGAACGATTGTTGAAGGACGCCGCCATACGAAATTTAACTCGGCTCATGTTCACTCAAGATATGTCTATCGACGACAAGCGTTATTTGACGCCCGAAGGCGATGCATTCGTCGAGCGACGGAAGAATTTATTGAAACAGGACGTTTCGCTGCAAAAAAGTGAAGAAACGACAAAATTGCAAGTAAGTTTTTAAAAATAAACACTTTGCATGAGTTTGATGACACGTTATTTGTTTATTTAGTCCATTATGGCTGAATATGAAAAGAAATTACATGACAAGGAAATTCAATTGGCTTCTTTGAACGATCGAGCGACGCGTCTAATTCGAATTTATCAACGAAATCGGCTCTACATCGAAGCGTTGAATCTGGGAATCGCTCCAATACCTGAAATCGACGACGATATTCCTGAACCGATCGATGTCGACGCCATTGCTCAGAATAAAAACAATAACTCTATGCACGAAAAATCATCGTCCAAAGCGTAACTCGTTCCTAATGTAAAATAATTTTTTGTTAACACTGATCGTTTATATTAACGTAACTAAACTTGAATGTCTGCGTCTAAACCCAACAATTATGTTTTGCTATTTCTCAAAATTTAGCATGGATATATCAGCTTAGCAAAAGCTAAGCCACAAAAAATTCAATGATTACTCATAAGCGCTCCCCTGCACGGATATCTT
>JAQGBA010000525.1:0-31566 GCA_034698125.1 Prionchulus punctatus | reverse complement strand
GTCAGTGAACAACTATAGTCGTTGATAACCTATAGTCAGTGAACAACTATAGTCGTTGATAACCTATAGTCAGTGAACAACTATAGTCGTTGATAACCTATAGTCAGTGAATAACTATAACAATTGACACTGAACAACTGTAGTGAATGAACTATAATAGTCACTGGACAAGCACAGTAAATAAACAACAACTATCGCTTACCAACTGTAGTCAATGCACAACTACAACTTTGAACAAGTACAGTAACTGAACATCTGTAGTATGAATAATACAGTTACACAATAGTTTCTTGATAACAACTTTCATTCAACTATAGTCACCAGGCAGACTTTAGTTCAGTGGACAGTCACGAATTTCCTTTTTTCCGACTCGCGTTCAGTCACATTTTCGTTTAATAATTATTCAAAATCACAATCGCGTTTTCTTTTTTAAAAAATTAATATTTTTTGTGAAAATAAAAAGACACGAGAAAACAAAAATAAAAACAACAAATATAACCGATAAATTCTTACTGTAGCGAAATAAAAAAAAAAGTATAAACGAACAAACGAACATGAGAATACACATCTAGGTATTTCGATATAATTAAACGACGTACTGTACTGTATAAATTAATTATATATACGAGCGAAACAAAACAAAAAATCTTTCATCATCCATTTAAAAAAACAAACTTTTTGTATAATAATAGTAATAATAATATCCGACAACGAAACAGCGAATTTTTTACAATGAATAAGAAAAAGAGAAAAAAATTATTCAAAAAAGTTCCGAGAAACAAAAAAATTAGCAAAAAATTTCTTTAGACAGTTGAAAAAATACAAACAAACATGAAGCGACAACAAAAAACAACACGCCGAGCGCAAATAATGTGTAAAATATGATACACAACGGGCAAAAAATGAATTCATTAAAAAAACAACAAAAAAATTCATGTTCATCGACTATAATCATGAAAATCATGCATTGGCGATCATGAAAATCATCATGGAACCTTTCGCCATTCATAATGACGAAACGAAAACTGGCCGAAAATGTAAAAAAATGCGAATTATTCGCCCCAACGCCATTCGAAACGAGTCAAAAACCGCTACGTGACAGTACAGTAACTCTACAGTACGATTCCTACAGTTCAACGTTCCCGTTTCGAAAACTATCGAAAATCATCAGTTCCTAAAAAAACATTTCACGTTTTTTTGTCGCGCTAACTAACAAAAGTAGCAATAAAATGAAACGCACACGTCGAAGAAAAAAATGTATAACAACGATAGAAACGAAACGATTTAAAAAAATGCTCGGAAAAAATGATAAAAAAAAACAAAAAATCGATTTGAAAAAAAGTAATAAATAGTTTATAGATAAATACACGTAAAGTTATTTTTCGTAAAACTGCAAACGTTTTTTTTTGTTTTGTTGCAGCAGCAAACCACCAAAACGCAACGCGCACCAGTCGCCGAGCGAATGAAAATGCAAAATGTCAAATAATCATCATCGGTTTCGACGTCGTCGTCAGATGACGACGACGACGTGCGTTTTCATAAGATTATCACATAATAACCAAAGCCTAAAAATTATAAAAGCAAAACGTTAGAGGATGAAACATCAACCTTTCTGGCACCGATAACGACGTTAGGCGGTGGATGAATGCGTTCGCCGACGTCACTATCGGACGAAAATGAGTAACTTACAAAAGATTTTGTCCAAAAAACAACAAACACAACAACAAAAACCGCCAACCAGGCCCGAAAACGTCGAGAATTTTGTTTAACTATTAAGCAGACAGTAATAAGCACTAGAAAATAAATTTTCAGTACTGGCTCGCAATATTCTCGACGTTTTTCGGTTACTAAACCCCCAATTATGTTACGTACGTGCCAAATAAGCGACCAGAGGACGACGACGAATTAAACATAAACGAAAACTTGTTTGTAAATGTAAAATAATATTAAAACATTGGCGACGACCGACCAGACCACCGACGAAACGTGAGAAGAAAAAAATTAAATTTTCCTCCTTCCGCCTTGTTAATAATATAAGAATAAGGAACGAAAACTGGCGCAGTTTTCAACGGAAAAATGTTCTTTTTTTGTTTTTGAATGAATATGTATATATAAAGAAATTATTATATAATAATAATTAGGGATGATTTTTTTGGGACGGTTAGAATAGGAATCAGACTAAATTGTATTCCTTTAAATTAATTTGCAATATCGTGTCTTTGACGGCTGCGAAGACGAAACGAATATTTTCCGTATCTTAAAAAACAAAAAATCTGCACTGGCCAGTTTGTCTAGCCGACTATAGTTGGCAACTGCTCAACAACAATATACGATTCAAATATACAACTATAGTTCACCTGTTGCGCAAGTGAAATGCGAATATATGATTTTATCGGCGTCGGGATTAAGATCAACGAACATTTTCAATATGAATTCTCGACAAGCGTTACCGTCTCGAGGCGGGCCTGCAAATCAGAACAGTTAGTCAGGATATATTCGTGAGAAAACAACAACTGTTCGCTCACCGTCGTATTCGGGAAAATAATCTACTAAATGCGAATACAGAATTTTTTCTTCTAATAAGTCTTTTTTATTAAGGAAGAGAATGACGGAACTGTTCGTAAACCATGGGTACGTGATTATCATACGAAACAGCGCTTTACTCTCTTCCATACGGTTCTAGAATCGTTAACGACACCCATGAAACGCATTAGATGACGCGAATTTTGTTTTAAAATCAAAGTTACCTCGTTATCAGACTCCACCAAAACTTGGTCGTATTCGGAAAGGGCAACTAAGAACATGATGGACGTGACATTTTCGAAACAGTGAATCCATTTACGTCGCTCCGATCTTTGCCCGCCTACGTCGACCATTCTAAAAATTCCAAGCCATTTAACCCAAAAAAGAACTACAGCCCCCATAAGCATCTAATGATTAGATTCGCTAAATAACTATAGTTACTGACACTATAGTCTGTGAACAACTATAGTCCATGAACATATACAAAATATTTTGTTTTTTTCGACGACGTACCGAAATATAATTTGTTCCAAATCGAACGGATACTCGATGATACCGGTCGTTGGAACTCGAACGCGTAATATATCCTGTTCCGTAGGCAAATAGTTAGGGCGTGATATCCTATCTAGATCGCTGAGGTAACTGAAGAAAAAAAACAAATTTTCTGACTGGCTACAAAATAACTACCAATGAATACATTTTGATAAAAGAAATTAGTCAGAATGCAACGACTATAAATTAGATCGCTTACTATTTGGCCGAATCTGTTAATTGATATTCGCGTCGGCGATCGTAAACTTCTTGGATACCTTTGTCGGCCCAAAGGTCCTTAATGTAAGTCACGTAAGGCTCTTCGAAAGTCGACACTGTTTCGTAATCTATAGCCCGAACGACGCTAGCTTTGTCCTAAAATGTGTCCTCAGTAGCAACTCCGAGCATTTCTGAAAGTTGTGCAAAAACGTTAAGTTTTACGTCGTTCCCATTGTCTCGATAAGGTATTTTTAAATTTTCCATTGCTCTAATCATGGATTGCATGGCCATAAAAATATTTTGATATACCAAACGTACGAAACTTCGCTTGTCCTCGTCTGAATACCCGGAACCGTGTATAATACGCATTTGTTTTATAAATGTGGACTTTCCCGATTCACCCGTTCCTAAAAAACGTCTCGAACGTTGCGATATCGCGTCAAAAATTGAAACGTAACGTTCGATACGAAAAATGCCCGAAAACCGACCACAAAAACAAATAACCGAGTCGCCGACGCTTACCTAATAGCAACAATTTCAATTCTCGTCGAGCATTTCGTTTGTCTCTTTGCAATTGTTTTTCAATTTCACGATTTATTCGACTTTGTTCACGAGCTTCTTCGCTTGTACAACACTGCATAATAGCTTCCTTCATATTTTTTTATGTAAATTTTCCTAAACGTTTTTCGTTTTATAAATTCCGAGAATTTCAACGAATCAACGCGTCGGAAACAGTTCCACGATAAAAAAAAACGACTCGGCAGCCAAAACTCCGAGCGATAAATCGATCCGCTTCGTCGACGTTCGGGGGAACTTTTGGAATTCGTCAAAATCCACGAGAATTTCGCCAAAAAGTAAGCACAATTTTAGTTTTTATTTCGATAAATCCATTCGTAAACGCAATGTCCGTATAAAATTAGCGACAAAGGGCATCTCTCATGCGTTACGAAATCGTGGACGATTTTGATAAAGGCGTTTCTACAATCCAGTAAAGTTCCTTTTTTGGCAAATAATGTCACCGGATTTTAAAATTTCTGCGTCGCTCCGCGATTTAGCAAGGAAACTTGCAAAATCTGTCGAATAAACAACCGCAAAAACAATGAAACGGGAATTTTCGCCGGTCGAACTCGAATGAACTCCGATAAAAAAAATTATAGCTGCAAGTTTTCCACAAATTATAAAAAATTCGCCGAAAAAAAAATTTTTAACACCGAAAATTTTCATAAAATCGCGTACGGGCGTCGCCGTAATGCTAATCGATAAGACGTTCTTTTAACGGATAAAACGCAACGGCACGTAACTTGCGAATCGAAAAACGGCGCAAACATAAATTAATGAAGCACGTTACGTGTTTTATTTATCATTTTCGATAAATTGCGTCGATTGTTGATTTAAATGCCAGAAAGTTGATTTTTCTTGCTTTTGTTCACAAACACTATGTTGAAAATATACGTTACAAGTGGATGTATAATACGGAATACCACAGAGGCAATTTAATGAAAACGATTCATTTTGAAAATGGGGAACAGGTTGGTCTATAATAAAAAGAGGTTGGTTAAAATTCAAAAGAGGTTGGTTGAAAATCAAAAGAGGTTGGTTGAAAATCAAAAGAGGTTGAGTGAAAATCAAAAGAGGTTGGTCAAAAATCAAAAGAGGCTGGTTAAAAATCAAAATGGATTGGTTGAAAATGGATTCTATGTTAATTTTCATGAATTTCAAGTACTGTAACCAACTCGCTTTGAATTTCAACCAACCTAATTTAGTTAGTGAACCAACCACTTTTGATTATTGAACTAATCTCTTTTAATGAAAGCAAACTTCTTTTGATTTTTATGCAAATAAGCCCGGGAAATCCGGAACGCAAAAATAAATTTGATATAGGTTTTTGGTTTGTCTGCTACAGTTCTATGCACAAATCGATGCAAGATTTTCGTGATATTATTCGAATTTACCAGCGGGACTGATTTCTTTTACCGAAGTAATTGAAATAAACACTTTTTACGGTACTAGACACTCACGCAATTTGCATATTGCATTTGAGTTTGGAGCATATGTGCGGCTTACGCTTTTTCTTCACGGGACAAAATTCAGCTGAGTTCCCGGCACAAGTTATTAAACTGATGGCAACCTTTATCTGTATTTATTTTTTAATAAATTTAAAAAGTTTGTTTTTCCAGAGTGAACACTGCGAAACTTGCGCATTTAAATTGGGTTAATTGGGCCCTTGCGCTATATGTACAGAACAGGACGATCTTTGCATAATTATTTGATGATGTTTTGCATAAATAAACTTTTTCAATAACTACTGATTTTTGCTTAATTATATTAAATTGAATTATAACTGCGTTGGAAAATATCAAGAATTACTGAAATAACTGTGCGGTAACATCAATGCTATTTACAGCAAGAGATGTTTTTTAGCAATTGCGACGATACGAATGTCGTCTTATAGATGTAAAAATTGCACTGAAATAGTGCATATATCTTTTTTCTATGAAGAATCTGGTACGAGCAAGTCAATCAATAAGTGTAATTTCAATAAACTAGGTCATTTTATAACTATGTATACTTACTTGTAAAGCCAGTCAACAAATCATTGAGAAAAGCACAGCATTTAAGAAACGTTTTTTGTAAGGTTCAACCATTGTTGCTTGGAACCCATCTCAGAATTAAAATCTAAATAGCCTATCTTGTAGAGAAAAAAAATCTAAGAAATATAGTGGGCTTCGCTTTTTCATTTGGCGAATAGTGATCTTCGAGGACCATTCCAAAAATCAAAATTTTTAAAATAACATGGGTTTCGTAAATCAACCGTTTCTGTTGAATTGCCTTTGTGGTATTCCATAGTATAAGCTTATAAAATTACCTTTTCATGCATTTCACGATTATTGTAGCGAGCCCCGAGCTCTAAATTTAATTTCAAGTAGATTGTATAGTTTATTGTTCGATCAAAAAGATCAAATTTACCCTGTCGAATGTCATTTAGCTTGGAGTTCTGTTTCTTTGTGACATGATACTCATCTTGTTTAGTTTTCAGCATTTGTGGCAGCAATGTCGAAGCTGAAATGTGTCAAGAATCTTACAGTGCCTAAGATTAATTGACATAAGGTTGCTGATCAGTTGATAACTGTGAAAGGAAGCAGCATGTAAAGTTTGAAGCATTAAGTAATTTCGCTCGTGATGAATGACATTTACCTGAACAATGCTTCAAACGCAAAAAAGAAAAAATCTGACCTTTGAATAAAATGAAGAAAAACTTATTCAACCAAAACTGTAAAAAGTGAAAAATTTGGCAATTAAAAACAAAAACACATGAAAATGTTTGTCACTGAATGCAAGAGACAGATTAAGTGTTTTTTTGTTACCACCCAAACCAAGTACTCCAGCTTCGGTTTTTCAAAACAGATTTTTTCAGTTATACAGCAAGGCATAAATAATGAGGCTTCATTTCACATTGTAATTCGCATGAAGCCTTGTACTTTGAAATATTCGTCTATGGGTCACGTCGCGCTAAATTGGTGCACGCTTTCGGGTATATTATGGTTCACTTATTTTGATTAAAGACACAGTATCTCTGTGTAACGCCTTTGATGCATTGCATTGCAACATTGCACCCTAATAGATGGAACAGCAGACAAAGTGTGCATGATGGCCGCTACCCCAGACATCGTAATCGACGATATGGCAGGCACATTCTGCATGGAGTGCAAGCGCAACCATCAGCACGATATCACCTGCGGACAACTGAAATTAGGGAAAAGGCCAACGCAGAAGTAAAACACCACTAATTATGGTCGCTTTGCACCATCCATGCATGCACTTTTCAGCCTACATGAGTTTAATTACACATGCAACGGCTGGGACGAAAATCAGTCATCCTGCTGCTGTTGTTGTTGCAGTCTGTCCTCCAGTAAGTAGACAGGTTTCCAAATATTTTCTGACAAACTACTCGCCTGTTAGCATATACTGTACTTAACTTCGATCCACGAAATAGTAACCTTCTCCATATCCTGAACTGGCATTAAGCAATTTGTGCTCAGGCACAAACTTTCACCGAACTAGAAACAGTTGTAATGGCAAGGTATTTAAATCCACTGATGACGCCACTACTTTTCGAAATTTCGCTATTTCAAGGAGTGTAATTGCACAATTTTGCTTCCCTTTCGAAATACTTGATGTGAAAATACCATTTCACAACGTCCAAGCTAAAATTAAAAAAATGCCACAAAGTATTCTCTTTATAAAACAAAGATCTAAGTTAACTTATCTGACGAATTCCACAATAATTTTTTGGACGCTCCTTTTACAAATAACCATTCGTCAGCAAAGTGTTCATAAGTGATTTTCTTATTTGGAACGGTTAACTTTGTTGCTTTGTTGTGTGTTTTTTTCCAGGCAAGGCCTAGCGAAGCGAAATCGAAAAAGTTCGAACTTTATTCGACATATCACTTTAAATCGAGGGAAAAATGCCTTCCGGGCACAAAAAGAGGATGGATTCCCTCGCTTGCACAACCCTCCGAAAAAAAGACGGGGACTAGAACTAGCCACGCACGCAGACCCTTCCTGACGTAAAAGCAAGAAGCTGCAGTTTGCGGTATGTTGGGAAAGCTGCAGCCGCTTGTTTGTAAGCCCAACACAGTTACCTTTCAACATACTCTATCCATTGCAGGCTCCAACATTGTAAAACAAAAGTTGGTCTCCCGAACAAGGAATATGTCATGCCGATGACGCTTGATATTATGATCAAGGACAGATTTTTGCGACAAATGCAATAAGACGGCTATCAAACTGTCTTCTCCAGCACACAAAAACCATCAATTTGGGTAAAATTAAAGCCTTTGTTAGATATCAGTTGTAGTTGTATGTATTTGCGACGATCGTTGGAACGAAAAACCACGGTCGTTGTTGTTGCAGTGTTTTGATGGTAATTTTTACAAATTTTCCAAACATTTCTTAATAAACCATACTTGCTGATTAATATGTAGTACGCCCTTCTCCGAGATTGTGTTCCCAATTCTCTAAATTCAAAGCATTTGTAGCCATTTGTAGCTGATACATTGGTGTGACAATAACTACTAATAATAATGGCATTGTTTTTCGAAATTTTACTATTTCATTGTTATTACCTACAAAAATGTTCTGTCATATTGTAGATTGATACGAACAGTCCAAATTTCCACTCGTTTGAAAGAAAAAGGCCGCATACCCGTGAAAATAGAAACAAAAGTGGCATTTGATATCATTGTTTTATATTGTTTTGTGTTTTTTTTGTTGATTATCTTGAAATACCTTGCAATTTTTGCGAATTTTCACAGATTTTTTACAATCCATTTCAAGCTTGTAATAGATCAACTAAAATGCCACTACGTTTCTGAATAAACACTGTTTTATTTATCAGCTACAGAAAAGATCAGCGAAATAAGAAATTGAACACTTTTTTCGATCGTGATAAAACTTACATAAAAAAATTACAAATATAGTAAAATACGCATTTACTGAAAAAAAGCTATGTATATTGAAATTAAAAAATTTCCAAAAGTGTACATAGCGATAGCGGTACATGTAATCGGATAAAACAATTCTTTCGCAACGTTCGCATTTCGCCAAACAAAAAAACACTACTACGTCGAAAAAACGAACCTCGTCAAGAGAAAAAAAGCTTATAATGTTTAAAAAAATCTTCAATTCGATACCCGTACGTAAAAGTTTTGCGTAAAAATTCAAAACAAGTAAAATTTACGCCTTCGAATTGAGAAAAAAATCGCGCAAATAGTATTTTTTCATCAAAAACTAATAAAAAAAAAAGCACATTTATATATCTTCTTTCTCCTCCAACTCATTTACAAAATACAAAATGATAAAAACAAAAACAAAATAAAAGCGTAACAAAGCGCTCTACCAGTTCACCAGTCACCTGAGACTCGACAATTTAAAAAAATTAAAAAAACGACTAAAGAGCCGATGGACAGTGGCGAAATTTGTTCTGAAACAGTCTTTCTAAGTTGTAATTCAATTTCGCCCGAACCAAAGTCGTACAAACAAAAAAACAGCATGCGAAAATTGGGATTTGCTTTGTTTCATCGCAAAATCTAAAGTTTCGCATTTCGGTGGACGAATGTCGCGAAAATGTACAATAATTTATGAATAATAATTCGATTATTACGCACGGTATAGAATATATTCGGCTTTGAAAACAAAAACGCGTAGCTGACTAAAATAAAACATGGAAGCTTTCACCGGGACTCCACAAAAAAATACAATTCATCAACCTAATCTAAAAAAGGATAAAAAATTCCGGGATAAAATCGGACTCAAAATATGCAAAATTGACTAAAAAATATATAAAAAATATGCAAAAACAGCTTGACATTAAAAAACACCCACAAATGAAAAAGCAAACAAGAAAAGTGGCCTCCATCGCATAGAAAATAGACCCATTCAGTGATGTGTCTACGTATCGCTGTGAATTTCTTTATTCGGGCGCATTTCGCGCAACACTCGATCCAGCCATTGATACGGGCCGTTCAAATGGATTTCGATCCAACACGGGGTGCTCATAATCGTTTGCCGCCTGTACTCGGCCCCCCACCCTTTGACGAAACTTATCCGAATGGTACACATGTTCGTCAACGCGTAGACATCCTCGAATCCTTGACGAACGCATTGGTTCAACATGTGTGCGAATTCGCGATTGTTGAATATTTTCAAATTGCAACCTGAAATTTGTTTTTTAACAAACCATTCGTGAAACATAAACGTGCTAATTGTAAACTGACCCGCGGGTACTTTACACACTGTCGCCAAATGCCAACCGTATCTCTGATTGACGTTGGGACTTTGAACGAATATCGCCGAATCACTCATGCATTCCACGTAGACTTCGCCGCCCAAAACGTAAAAACGAGCTCCGCGACCTTGAGAAACGAGCAAAAGACAAAATCTATATCGTATTCGTACAATTAGCAAAATTGTGCACCGAATATATACCAATATGCTTGCGAGTTTCGACCACCGCCGGGCTCCTGTTCACGTTGGACAGCAAGCCCAAGCAGAACCTTTCCGCGTTCGATGGATCGACGAATCCGTCGACGATCAACGACGGTTGACTGGCGTGAAACGTTTCGCCGACGCGTTGATTCAATTCGTAGTAATTCACCGAACACCAAAACGGCGGTTCGCAGTATTCCACCGAAAGAAAATTGTCCGGCACTGTAAAATTATTTTACATAGCATCAAATTTTTTGTTTTGAAATGTTCATTGACAAACGAGCCTTACCATCGGACACGGGCGATAGTAAATCGCTTGAGCCATTATCCTGATCTGAAAATCAAAAGCATACAAGTCTAAACAAAGATTGTACTACTTTTCAGCATTTGACTTACAAAATAGCCCTGGTTCGTCATCGCTGATATAACCACCTGGAGGTGACCCTGCAAATCAATATGAAAAATTTTGTCACAAGCCAATTAACTTATCCAGACTTGACATCGACTCACCGACATTGGGTGGATACAGTGGACTGTCCATGGAAGTAGTGACAATCTCGATTGGTGCCGACGTCGGAATATCGGTTTCCATTTTAATATATTGATTGGAAATATTCGTATCCCAAGGTTGATGAGGTATGGGTTCAATTGGAGAAATGCTGATTTGAGTGTACGGCGGCTTAGGTACCAAAATCGGAGGTAGACCTTGAAAAACGACGAGACATCGAAGAAAATTTGTTTGAAAATTGTTAATCTACGCGCGTTTTTGTTACCAGATGTTTCATTTTTTTCGTAATGATAAGGATTAACGCACACTTCGTCTTTTTTCATGTGAAATGCATATTGACAATGACCCACTGGTTTCAATTGATGGTGAGATTGGATTTCGGGAAAACGCCACATTCGACAATAGATCACGTGAGGAATTCCCTTCCTTTGGCACACTTGAACTCTGCCATCGAGCGATCTAGTGAAATCAAGATTCTATGCTGAAAATGTTCCAGAAATGCTGAAAATATTTTTTTTTTTTGTAAAGAAAGTCGCCCCAAGTTGCCTGTAAGTCAGCAGGCGATTACGAAAATGTGCTGTCAAATCATGTTTTCAGCGCAATTTGTTGCAACACAAATTATTCAAACAAGAAACTTGTTTGTTCAACAAGTCAATCATCGGCCGACGCAGGGGTGACATTTTTAAAATTCAAGAATCGAGACAATTCAAACATTGCGTAATCAAATGTAATGGTTGTTTTGACATGTCGATGTTGATTCAGCGCGGCGCTGATCGAATTTTACCTCGGTATAGTTATGCATTTCGTATTCGAATCTTGTTGAGTTATCGACTTCATAAGTTCATCCAACATGCCCGTTCGTTTGACTTTTTTCACCAAACTTTTCACCGCTTTCTCACACCATTTTATTTCCTGAGTATAAAAATAGAATTGGATACAATTTATTCGTTTGCGTAGTCTGGTTGCGGGCGCTCACTCGACATTAATCGAAGTTGTCACAGGCGTTAAATTAACAAACGTACGCTTATATCGCAAAATGAAACAATTTTTAATTGGCAGCGATTCGTCAGCGAAAATCAATGTAGAAAAAATATAGATTTGTTTATCCTCTGAGCGAGAAAATATCCAGGCTAGCGAGCGTCATGCGACTTCTGGGCACGAAAACTGCGCTCGCTTGCAAACAATCGAGCACAAATTACAAACTTTCGCCGCGCAAGCAGACGAATGACGCGCGCAAGATGATACAAAAAACAAAAATAAATGTACATACAGTCGTTGATCTATCTACCTGTACGTTTTGTTGGTGATGATCAATCGGCGGTTTCTTCCATTCCATTAACTTTTTAACGGCCGGATTGGGCGGACTCAGCGGTCCGTTGCTCAAAAACGACTTCATACTTTGTTGAGACAGTTTGGACAGCTTAATACACAACAACTAGGGCTTCGATAATAATATTCGAAACAAATTTCGATCGCTGGCCAAACGGACTATCGGTAAGTTGCACGGGGTATAATCGAGGTAGACGTTGTTATTTTAAGACGCGGACGAAAAAAACGTCTGGCTCGATGTGACACAATGGTTTTTTGTGCGGTTGTATCCGAAATAAGGATAGATTGTTCGTTTGTAAAACTAAAAACTCGACCCGAAGAATCGTCTTCGTCGGCGCGACCGCTTCCTGCTCCGATTTTTATGTCGTTCTACGCGCCGTCGCGAGAAGAACTAAGTTTCAATACGGAAAAAAAACCGTCGCGATTGCACAACGCGACACTTTGGCGAGGGCGCCTACGTCACGTGAATGTCTCGTTGCCCCGACGACAGACGGCTCGTTTAATTTTCCACAACGTTTCTCAACAAAACAACATTTTTGCAAAAACCGAAGCCTAGCCAGCAAAACGCCGCGGCGACGACTAACGTCAACGTCGCGCGCTCGTTCGTCGCGGTCGGGCGGCGACTAGTCAACGAAAAATTTTTCAATAGAAAAACCCCCGACCAATATCGAGTACGCGTTTTTAACTTATCTAGGCCTTTTTCCGTTCCGTTCTCCTCGCCGTCGTTTGCTAGTTGAAAAGTTTCGCTCCTGGCCGCCGCCGCGCGCGCGCGCGCGACGCTTCGTATAGATGCGTCTTTTCGCCGGCTTTATTGTTCGGCGCGACATGTTTTTTCTTCTTTTTCCTCGCTTTAGCGGCGGCGGCGGCGGCTTCCGACTCGCCGCCGACGACTGGAAAAACTTTCTCATTTTTTCCGCGTCGACGAAAACGCGTGAGAGACACGATCGACCAGACAGAAAACGACAATTCATGCAACATTATTTGTTAGCGGCGCGTTTTACTTTTGTTTCATTAATGTGTCAATACGAACGAGCGCAATTAAGCAAACTGTCGAAGAAATGCGCTCGCTAACGAAGGAATATGAAACAAATTGCTACGAGGCTAGTTTTGCTTATTTTAAGACGCAAAGAAAAAGAGCAAGCTTGTTGAAAATTAAGCAGCAAAACACTGCAGGTGATAATAATATTCAATTAGCAGATTGACGAGGCGTTGTTTGTAGAAACCGAGCTAATTTAGGTTTTTGTGCATCAACAGACAAATTGTTCAGTTTTTACGCAGGAACAATTTTATCAGATGAGCATCACAGCATTTTTTAGCACACTTAAGTTCATACCAGTCTATTGTGACAACTGGAAAAATGTCAAAAATTGTTGCATATTTTCGAAATCTGGCATCTTTTGATTTGAAAGTCTAATACAATAGTACTTTATTTGGCAAAAAGCAGCATTTGACAGCTATCGTTCAATAATTTCCAGTTGCTTGGAAACAATAATAAAATAATGATTGCATTTCAAGGTGAAAGAAAATACATGGAAACAATAATAAAAAAACAGCCGATGTTGAACGTTTGACCATCCATAGATTTTTAGCTTGGAACAAATCGATGCGGGGTATCTATCGATCGAAGGCTATTTCTTTCGTTAATATGCTTGTCAAGTGCAATACTTTTTTGTTTTTTTTGTTCTGATGCGTCTAATTTTACAAAATGTACAGTGAACAACAACAAAATTAAAAAAATACTAATAAAATCATTTAAACTAAAGACATCAATTAGTTCATTTGCCTTTTCTCGGTTTCATGTCTTCATAGCAAGGATGTAGGAAAATGTAATTCTTTTCTTGTTGATTGTAACCTTCGTGACCCTGTATAAGTGTGAATCCAGTTTTCAACTCGAAAAAACAAATAAAACGCATGGAAAGCGTACTTTAGACCAATCGTAACTGACTGAATAAGCGAATATTTGGCCGGTTCTATTGAAACAGCATTTCGTAATCGGCTGAGTCATTGGCTCGGATGTTTTCAGTTTAGTTCGAGCGTCTTTATCCCAAAATGAAAATCGTTTATCCGATCCGGCCGTCACCAAGGTCCCGTGTTCAGGATGGAATGCAATGTCATTAACCTAGCAAAACACAAGAAGTGACACTTTAATCGAAGTAGCCATCAATAAAAAGTGCCCGGAAAAGAAAGACAGTGAACACAGTTGGCTTACAGCGTAGATATCTTGATATCCATTGACAAGTTCCGGGGATCGATGACATTTGAATGTAAAATTATTATCTTTGGCTACATCAGGCGAAACGTACTGTATGGCCACTCGTCCTTCGATCGAACCCAATCCGAAGCCGACCGGTTGATTGGTCGCCTTGTCTTTAAAAATGGATATGCATCGATGCTGAAAACATACCAAAAAACATTTTAAAAAACAAAATCTATGCATGGAATACAAACAAAAACCCAACCTGAAACTTTAACGGCGATTCGAGTTCTTTCAATTCGGTCGGCTGACCTTCCAGTTTGTATATTTTTATTTTTCTATTAGCTAAGCCGACGGCTGCCATCGGATACATCTAGAAGAACAAACAACGATTTCACTGTTCAAAAACAAAAATTCAACCTCAACTGCAAAGTAAAGAAACTGGACGGCCAACACTTACAACATCAGAGCAAAAAACACGTTCGGGCAACGATACAGTTCCTAAAGCGGTTCCGGGTGTTCTAGGATCCCAAAACTATTTACAAAAAACAAAAAATTATGCTCTGAAAAATCGTCTAAGTTGTCTTGAATGTACTTTTATCGTTTTATCCCAGGATCCTGTCATTAGACAGCTGTAATTCGGCGCCTTTATCCAATGACACGATTTAACGGCTTGATCGTGCTACAAGGGACAAAAATGATTCAGAAAATGGCAATTTCCAAAAGTAGATAGTGAGCTAACCTGGCCCAAAGGCAGAACTTGATTACTGGCCACGTCCCACATTTTTACAGTTTTATCGGCGCCGGCTATGAATATTTTACTGCCGTCCTTAAAAATCAAATCAAAATGGAAGAAATAAAACTAAAAAAATGACTATAGCCTACATCGGACCAATCCACTTCTAAGACAGGCCCCTGCATAGTTTGTTGGGCTTTTGGCTCCGTTTGTCCGGTAGGTTTGACTTCCCATACTCGCACCTGAAAAACAAAAAAGGGATAGCAATTAAAAAACTAAAAACTGGCAAGAAATTCGCTCCTTACAATGTTATCCCAGCTTCCAGAAACGAGGAAATCCGTTTGCAAGGTTGGCGGACTGAATTTTAACGCTTGAATGCTGTCGTCGGGCGGCTGAACGACTTCCATGTCTTTCATCGGATTGTGAGTGGGCACAGCCACGCCGGGCTGAGTGGCTGTGGCCGATGTGTTGAACAGGGAAGTCGGTCGAAATGTGTTTCCGGTTGAAAAGATCGACGTCATTTCGTTCGCAGGCTAGCAAAGGACGGTGTAAACGGAAAATCCAATCGAAAAATTTCTTTCTTAATCAACTTTCCGGCAAAATTCCATTAATTACGCTATTTGAAAGAAAATTCGTTTAAAATTCGTCGATTTGCTTTCGAAAGTGAAACGTCGAAGTCTGCTAATTTTGATATAGCACACTTCATACGTGCAGATCAATTTACTGAAGAAAATCAGAAAAATTTTCACAACGATTAGAATATATTGATTTTCTCAGCCAGTTTTCAATTTTTTTCTCATTTTCTTTGTGAATCTTATAAGAAATTATATTGTCGTCAACGTACAACAAGAATTTCTGAAAATGTTTCGAATTTATCTGAGAAAATAAATTTTTTGTAGTGTTTCAATGAAATCAGTTGCAGCTGATCAGTTTATTGTTCTATTTTGAAATCTCTTGACTAACCAAAAATGGAACGTGATTTCTGTATGGGGTCTGTAAATTTACGCATGAAACATCCGATGAAAATATCCATCTCATTAAAAGCTATGTGATTCGCAGGTGAAAATTGTCTTGTAACAATGAACGAACCTTTTTCCATTGTCAGGAGTACAACAATTGACAGAATAAATATGTAGACATGTTTGAATTTTTATTTGTTTTAAGTTGAATTAATTTACAGACAGTAGGATGAATGTAACTGAAAATCATGATAACGATACTTGCGATAATCTGGATACAGGATATCTCATAGCGACGTTTTATCTGTTGGTTTCTTTGCCTGGAATATTGGTGTATTCGTTCACCCTTTTCATTATGATATCAAAATTCAAAATACTGCACAGTCCGTTTTATTTATTGGCCTTAGCGTTGGCTTTTTCGGACATCCTGCCGCTGTCCATCACAGCATTCTATTCGGTACCATGCATCATCCTATGCCGACAAATCGCTCCAGTTATAGCAGCTTATGTCATAGGTTGGATAACGCATATCTGTTGGTACCTGCAAATCACTTTCATTTTTGTGATATCAGTTAATCGGTTCGTATGCATGTGTGGCAAAGGATTCAGAAATTACGATTGGCTGTTCACATACAAGAAGATGGTCTTTTACATCGTGATGTCGTTTTTATTTTCACTAGCTATGATTTTAATGATGAACTTCTCGACGATTTTCTCGATTTTAAATTACAAGCGATACTATTTCGGATTCGACTTGAATTCATCGTCGATTGCGGCTGTAAGGGCGATTTACGCTAACGCTGTCATCAATGATGCTGTGATCGCGGGAACAGCCCTGCTGTATTTCGCATCGTGGGTGTATATGAAAATGAAACGTGCTAAGTCCGGTTCAGCTGTCTATTCGGAAAATATCACCATAAACACCACTAACAAGTCGAGAAAGAAAGCAGAAATCAAACTGTTCGTGCAATTTATCATCGTTAGCTCGGTTTTGGCGCTGTATCAAATAAGTTTCTACATTTTACCTTATTTCTTAACTGGGACGATGATTACTGTAACAACCGGAACGATTTATATAGCGCTGTGTTCGATGAACGGATATTTACATATCACTTTGAATTCAGTGATACACCAAGAGGCAAAACGTTTCTTAAGAATAAAATCAAAATGATTTTTCAAGGATTCTTGAATAAAACAGGCAGGAAAGCCAGCTAACAGTTATTGTTCAGATTTTTTTCCGGATGTAAATCAACATTGCAGAAATCGTTGCTTGTGTGCGATCGTAATAAAATGCACTAGTCTTTTGGATTTCGTTCAATAAATCAGCGTTATTCGACAAAACATCTGGATTTTTAAGCTATTCAGCAAATATTAAAATGCTTTGTAAACATTTTGCACAAACATGCCAATTTTACCTTGGATGACTTTTCCGATTTATTCATATACAGTCAACAGTTTTCAAATAAACTACATTTCAGTAAGCGATGGTTGTTAGATTTCTACATTCACAGTCCTAAAGTTTTACAAATTAGATCACAAGTAACACCATGGGTTGTAATTGATCTTCCGAGCACTAGAATTTTTTAATTGCACGATTGATAATCTGCGCCATGCCAAAAAAACAACCAATCAAATTTGCTTTAAGAGTATTCAACGAATACTCTGTGACAAAAGTAACAGTGTTCACGAATGAAACTGTAATTAGCAACAGTTTCGCATTGACCACACACATCATCGTATAAAGTGAAGAGTAAAAAAGTAATTTAATAAGTGAAGAGTAAAAAAGAACAAGCTTTTTTCATTTATGAACAGCTTCGCTATAGGATGGCGGTAGGTCCTCTAAGGTGTGACACCAGTAATTTGAAAGAACTGTACGACTTGCAGTATCTTGCTGCTGACCTGTTGAATCTGCTTGAATTCCATGAGGAACTAGCAGTACAGCAGTAGCTGATTCGCTTAATGGTGGAGCAGTATATTGAAGATTGGGATGAAGGTTCATCACGGGAGCAATCGGCAAATCATTCGTAAGTTGTACTGGCACGGTGTAATTTTGCCTTCGCAAATATCGAAACAGCTGCCGCCGATATTTCCAAAGCATGCCAAATACAAATACAGCTAAAGGTAACAGCACGAAAACGGCTATTGACGAAGGCGTAAACGTTACTGTCTTACTGTCTTCCACATCAGCTTGATAACCACCAGAGTTAATTTTGCGCTTAAAAGGATTATATAGAGTGAAAGTTATAGAAGGGCCACTCATTCGTCTGCAAGCTTCATTCACTTTTTGATCGGCGACTAAATTACATGGGCATTGCGATATATGCAAAGAGGCAAAATGTTTTTCCACATTGCTACAATTCTGATAATTTCCCTCGAATTCTTTGTTAGAAATATGTTTGCACATTAGGATGCCGGAAACTTGGCAGATTCTATGTTCGCAGCGTGTGCCGCTGTACTCGTTTTTGCAAACGCAATTCCACAAATTCTCGTCCCATTCCATCCACACTGGATCTGGACATCGACAATTTCCGTGTTTATCTTTCTCAACGTACGCTGGACAAGGGATACCTTTCACTTTTTTAGATCTAGCGACACCTGTTTCCATAACGCTGCCACAAATTTCATGAAATGGAATTTGAAAATACTACACCTCTAATTCGAAAAGTGAGAAAATTTCTAAGTGAGATTAGGGGTTATGTAAAGAAGAAACGAGTCGAACGCATTGCGCCTGCAAATCAATCCAATTTTCTTATCGTACTCACGCTTAATACAAACTTTGGACAAACTACGATGGCGTTATAGAAAACTATTGATATTCAAGATGCATTAAAAAAGTTTCTTTATTGCAGTAAATTTTGATAAATCCTAGTCAAGCTGCAATAAACATCTTCCAAATTGGTCTTCAATAGCAAACTGTAGCCAAGATACGGACAATCATGGAGGCGCAAACGACGGCGCCAATGCCGAATGAGACACCTCGAGCTGGTTGAGGTAGTTGACCGACATAAGAAATGGTGTGCGCAATTCTGGAAGCGGCGAAAATTCGGAAGTGCCACAAGGCCGTCGTGTAAGATGGATTGATTGCGCAATAGATGGCGCCCAACAAAACGAACAGATAAACGTTTTCGATATCGTTCAAATGGCATCTGAAAACGGAACATATACTTCGCAAAGTCCGAAATGTGCAAACTCCAAATCATTGACGATAACCACTTCTCAGTACCTTCTAACTCTTTCAACATCAACGTCGTCGAATTTGATTTTACTGCCGCTCATTTTCGCATCTTCAGGGTTAGCAAACACCTATAACAAAAAAGGCACTGTAATTTGTTAAATTTTCCAAGTACATGTCATTTTACCTTCTTTTTCATTCTCGTCATTCCCGTCAAGAAGCTCATTACCATCATTTTAACTAAGACGATCGTTGCATAAAACAAGAAAGCTTTAACTACCGGATCAACAGTTAAATCCACCATGTTTGAAATCTGTGCAATGCAAAGTTAAAAACTTAAGAGCTAAAAGATGACAAATTTTGCAACGTATCGTCCAATGGATGTAACGAGTGAAAAATGTAGTAACGTAAAACTTTGTTGAAGAAAACTATTCTATTATCTAGTTTGTGAGTTTGCGATACGATTTTATCTAGGTCCATTAGGTAAACACGTTCTCACAACTATACAAATTCAATTACATTATTTGTGGCATGCAGTTGAGATGTAACCATTCTATGTGACAAATTGTTCTATACTGTTCAATTCAATTCTATTCAAACTGTTCTATAACTTAAGTCTAAACAATTAAGTACAATATGACCAATCAAGTATTGTAAGACAGATGATTCTGTAATAGATAATTGCCAGCAAAATGCAAAGATAAGCGTTTTCAATATCATTCAAATGGTTTCGACGAGTAATAGGAAATCGCTCCAAAATGCAAAATGAGCAAGCACCATTTCACTGGCTACACGCCTTTCGTTTACCTTCTTAACTATCTTTTTACAGTCACTCTTGTAGATTACTGAATTTATATGGTTTGCAGTCAGTGAAAATTTTTGACTGTAATGAAAATTTTATTTTATAATTTGATTCATATCTAAGAACAAAATAAGAATGAATGCAATAATTTAGAAAAAATACAACAAAGTAAACTGAGAGTCCTGGTAATTTTCTGCGTCGGCTGTGATTTACCAAACCGTGGATAAGATTCGAAAGATCATCGATCCGCAAACTGCAGCACCAACGGCGAACGTGATAGCTCGTGAGGGCTGAGGCACTTGACCAAGGTAGACGAACGTGTGGGCAATGCGAGAAGCTGCAAAAATTCGGAAGTGCCACACAGCCGTCGAGTAATTCGGGTTGGTTGCGCAATAAATCGCTCCGAGCAAAACGAACAGGTAAATGTTTTCGATATCATTCAAATGACATCTAAACGAACAAAATATGTCACACACTCGACGATTAACTTTGCAAGGTTTGAAGCTATATACCTGCGAGCTCTTTCCACATCAACGTCGTCGAATTTGATTTTACCACCCAGCGCAACAGCATCTTCTGGATTTGCAAATATCTACAACAACAAATCGCACAGTTGCTCACTTGCCAAGCGAAAAAATTTGTTTGGAAAGTTATGATACCTTCTTTCTCATTCTCGTTGCGGATGTTAGAAATTGAGGAATCATCATTTTAGCCAACACGACAGTTGCATAAAATAAATAGGCTTTAAAGACGGGATCAACAGTTAAATCCACCATGATTTCGAACGATTCGTAAAATCGCAAAAGTTTTTGCAACACAAGTTATAAAGTCGGTCGACAATGGCGAGAGAAATTTACGAAGTAATCAGTCGAGGGTGAAGTAAACAATTTCTGCGTCTGGGTTGTGAACTAGACAAGTATCATTTGGGTGAATAGTAAACAAGTTTCTGGCAATATGTTTTGATTTGCAGGAACGAAGTGTCAAAATGTGTGTAAAACAAAATTCGCGAGTGAAATTAGAAGACAATTTTCCTCTTCCGTGCTTTTTTAACTTCGTGCAGTTAATTTTCTATTTTAGAAAATAAACACAGTGACAACTTGCAATAGGCTTAGATATAATTTTGTTTTGAATAACACAAGGACATAAAATACCATACATTCGATACAAAAAAATTATTCCATAATTTTGTTTGTTCATTTGAGCTGATTTACTTGGTTCACCAAATTTTATTATTCGTACAACTATTCAAAAAAAAGCTTCTTTCCGGTACATTGTGCCATTTTGTTCTTTGTTTTTTAACTTACGAACATAAATTGCGCAAGCTAAAATCATTATCGAACTGATTTAATTGAATGCTTCACAAAATGCCGAATGAATCTCAACATGACACAAGTGCTTTACAAAACTAAAACTTGGTTGTGCGACATTCTCCGATTCGTTGTAATCGTTGCAAGTCAATGCGTGCGTCGTAAGATCAATAATTGTTTCCATGTGTTTTTGTCGTGCTTACAATTACCCTCCATAATATGCCACTGCAACTAATTTAACTAATTTAACTAATTTATGTAAAACGTGCAACTGAAAAAACTAATTTTCTGCATCAGCTGCGATTTCCCAGAGTATCATCGACAAGCAACGGAGACTGTACCCAATCGTGCCGGCTGGGTCACAGACTTTGTTTTCTTTGTAGTCAATCGAAAGACTTTCGTTCAGATAGTAAACAAGTTACTGAGGGCTGACTTGCAAAAATTGAGATGAGCTGAAAGAAATTGTATTAATTAAAAGTTCCAAAATAGAGACTTGATGATAGTTTTCTGGAAAAATGAAAAAAAGGCAAAGTTCCATTGTTAAAAATATCTAATTTGTCTCTAATTGAAAGTATTGTTTGAACTTTTGTAAATGTTGCATGCAACAAAGAGTTGTATTTTTGGACGAGTTTTATTGTGCACTTTATAAAAAAGCTTTCTCAGTATATCCAGATGCACGTTATAAAAATGACCATCATGAATGGAAATACAAACTAATTAGCAAGTTTATTTTTGCACTTCGAACTTGCTATACAGTATTTAAAATTTGACTAACAACCAAATGATTGTTCAAGAGACGAATGCAATCAGTGAAATAACAATTATTAAATTCCCTGTAATTACTGCAAGAGGATACCCATTTCATGATGCGAATTCATGTTTATGTAGTTGAGTTATGATTGTTCAAATAAACAAAAGCGTTGTTGTTATTGTTGTGGTTGTTTGGTGTCACCAGTGGTGTAACCGAATTGCCGCTAAATCTGCAATCGCTGCAAGTAAATACGCATTTCATCAGATGAAAGAATCCCAATCTGAATTGTCGCTGAAATATACAGTAAATCGGCACGCACGTTATGCCGCCGAAATGATAAAAAGTTTTGAAGAACGGTCCCCACGTTCCACCGTTATACCGTGTTAAATATGTCACCAATTGCGTGCCCACTGCTGCCGTTGTAAAAGTTAGCAAGTGAGCGCATGCGCTGGCAGCCAAGGCTTTTGTAACTTTGTTATTCATGCGTCGTTTGATTTCCATGACGTTGCCGCCTTGTCGCAATATTTTTCTGATTTGAAATTTCAAAATGATCACCGTAGTGATGTAGACGCTGAAGGATATGCTGCTCATGACGATCATGGTACAAGAAAATAATTGAAAGTAAACTATACCCAGTCCGTATCTTATCAAGCACAATGGCACGCTAGCCGCGCTGTCGAATGATAACGCCGCGAGGCTGAATAAGAATATCAGCGATGAAGCAGCCCATGCAACTCCCGATAGTATGTACAGATAGTATTTGGAACGATTTTGGTATCGAATTGGAAAGACTGCAGCAAAAAATCTGTCCAAGCTGATCTCTAAATAGGTAATGCCGATGACAGACAAAAATATCAAATCCCAACAGATCATCAGCCAACATTGTAACATCGAACGCGATTCGGGCGAATCCGAGAGCGCGAACTTCATGTGGTAACAACCGAGAACCAATTGCATGATACTACCGCACAGTTCCATGACAAACATTTGTACAGTCAGCAACAGTGTATCGCGTTGCATCGGCTTCCATACGAGCAAAATGTAAATACCGCACAGCGACGTAACAGCATTAAAAAAACCAACTATGATCCAAAATGCGAAAAATGGAGCGAGAAAATTTTGCAAGCTGATTACTTCAGTGGGAGTGATGTTCAAGTTCGAGTTATTCATCTCAAGACGAAATCCTCGAAATGATTCTTGCTTGGATTATGTAAGTTAAATAGCAAAATTTTGTCTAATTAGCAATCGTACGAGTTCATCGAATTTCACAATAACATCAAAATATGTGAAAATATTGTTAAATTAAATGTTTTTCTTTCCAATCGAAGCCATCGTTTGCATCGTTCGAGAACTCATTAAAAATTGCTCGATCTGGAAAAATTTCATGTTTAACACGAAGCCACTGCGAAAGAATCACACAGTTGCTGTCACGTAGCTTATTAAAAAATGGAAACAATATCAAGAAATCAGAGAAACGGCTGACTAATGTGTTATTAAAACAAAAAATCGCGCTGTAGGGAAATCATTATAGGGAGATTTAGAGTGAATTTCAAAACAAGACATTAAATACACAAAGTAGCAGAAGGTTAACAAATTTATTGATGAGCAAATTTGTGAAATTGGCCATTTCAACGTTAGGGTCAGACTTCAATCAAATTGTCGTAAAACTTTTTGAAATAAATATTAACGCCGAAATTCCAATCCATCCATTTTGTGAAATTCAACGGATTCGCCTCGTCGTGAAAATAAAATGCCTTGTAAGCTCGATCGCTGAGAAACTTCAGCATGCCTTCAAAACAGAATGGTCCTTCCTTTCTCGTCGGACCGATTTCCATGATAATCGCTGGAATATCGACGTCGGCGAATAGTTTATGAGCATTGGCGAACACATGACATTCGGATCCTTCGATATCCATTTTCAATAAAACTTTCTTCCCTTTGACAAACGGGGCTAGGTCGTTGGCTGTAATTGCGTTGACGTGAAAAGTCTTATCCGATTTCCCTAAATCAACAAGCCTCAATCCAACGTAGTCGCCAGTGGCTAACGTTAGACCTCGCTTGCTCGATACAGCAGCGAGCAATACCTGAAAACTTGCAAATAATTCAAAAAGTTAATGACTGCGAGGTTTGTTTGAATTAGCTTACTGTAAATCGGTCTTGAATTTTGTTTACGTGCGTCGATTTGTGAAGCGTGACAATATTTTCTGGAAAGGGTTCCACGCCGACCACGTGAACATTCTGATTGACAATTGCAGCGTAGACCGAGTGAAGTCCGATGTTCATGCCCATATCTAAGAACATCGCCCCGGGGTGTTCCTCGAAAAATTTCTTAATAAATTGCTGTATATCCCCCTCCCAAGATAAGGTCCCTTTTAGCGTTTGCGTATTACCATCCTTGGCTGCCAAACAAATCGTGTAAGCTGGTGAAGCATTTTTCAACAGCAGACATTCGATTTTTTTAGCTTCCTCGGGCAACTGTCGTGTGACGTCGTACTGTAGAATGTTAATAGTTTCGACAACGTTCCTAATTCCAATGGCTCCGTAAGTCAGTTTGCTCAAGCTCTCGAAATTTTCCCGTGAAATCGAATACATATTTTCGTATTCAATTTTATCCGATACGTCTTCGGTAGATGAGAAATATTTTCGATAAACGAAGATTGCTAATAAGCTTCCGAGCAAAATAGCAATGTAACGTATCGCGTTAAACTTTAAACGACTATTAACCAACATGATGACAAATGTTCAATTGTAGATGGCAAATATTATTTGAGGAAACATGCTATGAGGCTACCAAATGCATAGCTGTATCCGCATAGTTTACCATAAGCTCCCATGTGTAACTCCAACGGAAAATATAAGTTCGATTTACTTTATTTTCCTAGCAACAGTGACATTCGCTGAAACAAAATTCGCGCAACAGTCAGTCAAATTATAGCAAAAATTTATTACAGGTGACAAATTTTCAATGGTGGAAAAAAGAATGAAAAAAAATATAACACACCGTCACAGTAAACCCACAAAACACACATTCAATACATAAACATTCAATACACTTGTTTTCTGAACAAGGTTAGTGAAGTTAACAAGCGAAAAATTGTCAAATTAACATTTAAACAGCTTACGGAATATAAACATGAGTTTCAGTTTCATGCAGCTTGAAATTTCTTGAAAGTTCCAATCGTTCCAATTGGTAAAATTTAACGGAGTCACTGAATCGCCTTCGTCAGCGAAATAAATGGATCAGCCAGAAATTTCAACATGTCTTCGAAACAGCAAGGCCCTTGCCTTCGTGGTGTCGGACCGATTTCCATGATTATCGAGGGAATATCGGTTGCTTCGAACAATTTATGAGCATTTGTGAACACGTGACATTCAGATCCTTCGATACAATGTATACATACATTTTCAACAGAACCGTTTTTCCGCATACAAATGGCGTCAAATTTGTTACCGGTAATGGTTTTGTGTTTCGTCGAATGTTTTAACAGCGAAAGTTTTATCCGACTTTCCAATTTCGACAAGTCGCAAGCCAGTAAATTCGCCAGTCGCCAATGCAACTCCACGTTTGCAGAGACTGCTCCAAGTATTACCTGAAAGAACAGCAAAATAAAAACAATTTTATTGAACTCGACAAGCAAAGGTCAAGCACCTACAGTAAAACGATCTTGAAGTTTGTTGATGTGGGTCGATTTATGAAGTGGCAAGACGTTGTGAGGAAATAACTCGATTCCAACAACTCGCACGTTATGATCTACAATTGCAGCATAGATTGCATGAAGTCCGATGTTCATGCACATGTCCATTATGATGGGATGATGTTGGGAAAACTTCTTTATGAAATTTTGGATATTTGGCTCCCAAGAATGATACATTTTGAGATGTGTATTTTCGTTCTTTCTTCGAAAAACAAATATTGTACGCTGGCTGAGCATTTGTGAGCAAAATGCATTCGATATTCTGCGCTTCTTCTGGCAGTGGCCTTTTTACGTCGTACAACAGAATGTTTACTGTTTCGATGACATTTTCCATTCGAATCATTCCGTAGGTTAATTTGTTCAAACTTTCAAAATGATCAGGCGAAATCGAATACAAATTTTCGTATTCGATTTTTGGCGATTCACAATTCCAGTAGAAATATTTCCTGAATGCAACTAATAAGACTAAACAGCATCCAAACAAACAAATTGTAGTGAGCTTTAATTGAATCGGCATGTTTGCTGAGGAAAACAAAATATGAGCCGGAAATTGAACTGGGTCAAACGACAGCCTACAGTTTTAAACTTCTATAAATACTGTAATCGTTATTGCCCACAAAAATGGGCGCAATCAATTTTAATCTAGAATTCGTTTTTTCATCGTTTTCCAGCAGATTAGCTTGCTGCTGTAAAACCAAAAAAATTGTCAACCTGATTAAAATTGAAAAACAAATTTTCGATTGATTTTTGAGGTTTTCAACGTGTTTCCTGAGCTTTCGGCACAATGACTTGCGGAAACACGCCAATTTCTTGGTCTCCGGGGTCAATGAGGATACTAACTGTTGGTCTCATAATGAAACTTGTACAATTAAAATTCTGCACTTTACTTTTTTACCTGTAGTTGAAAATTTGGCCATAAACTGTGGAAAGCAAATATTTATACAAGTTTAAAATCTGGGACGCCTTCATGGAATATTTTTCCTAATTTTAGCTTTCAATGTAATAGAAGAAGTAAAATGCTAAATTCAACAGAGAATCTATCCAACTTTTTCGTCCTATATCAACATTGGCATACCTGCGAATAACAAATTTGCTTTGTTATTTGCTCCGCTAAACAAGTTTTTTCATTGAACCTTCTTAAGGTTCATGCACAAAATTCCTCTTAAAGAGCGAGAGAGCAGTTTAAAAAATGTGAACAAGTTCCAAAGAACGAATGGGAAATGAATCCACAAACAGATTATTGTGTTCAAACAAAACAAAAAACAAACATGGCTAGGGTCATTTTTGAGGTTGTTACAGTGAATTTCGAGTTTCAAAATCATGCTGTCGAATTGCTGTAAAACTTTTTAAAATAAATATTAACACCGAAATTCCAATCGTTCCACTTGGTGAAATTCAAAGGAGTGTTAGCGTCGCCTTCGCCAGCGAAGTAAAATGCTTTGTACTTTCGATCACCGAGAAATTTCAACATCGCCTCGAAACAGCAAGGTCCCTCGCGTCTCGTCGGACCGATTTCCATGATTATCGCTGGAATATCCGTTTCGGCGAACAGTTTATGAGCGTTGGTAAAAACGTGACACTCCGATCCTTCGATATCCATTTTCAATAAAACTGTTTTCCCGCGAACGAAAGGAGCCATGTCGTTTCCTGTTATAGTGTTGACAGCAAATGTTTTATCCGATTTGTTGATTTCGGTTAATCGCACGCCAGTGTACAAGCCAGTCGCCATCGCGATACCTCGCTTGCTAGATACTGCTCCGAGAATAACCTGAAATTTTTAATAATGAATGCTGTCCGATTTTGTTTTTCGACTTACCGTAAATCGGTCCTCAACTTTGTTCATGTGCGTCGATTTATGAAGCGTCACGACGTTTTCTGGAAATGGCTCGATTGCAACGACGCGAACATTTTGGTTGACCACTGCAGCGTACAATGCGTGAAGTCCGATGTTCATACCCATATCGAGGAACATCGCCGTGGGGTGTTCTTCGAAGAATTTCTTGATAAATGCTTGTTGTGTTGTCTCCCAGGCTAAGTTTCCTTTGATATGCTCCGAAAAGCTGTCCTTCGCCGCGAGACAAACATTATACGGTGGCGCAGCATTTTTGAGGAGAACGCACTCGATTTTCTGTGCTGCTTCAGGCAGTGGTCGTTTAACGTCGTAGACAACAATGTTAACTGTTTCAATAACATTTTCCATTCGAATCATGCCGTGGGTTAGCTTGCTCAGTTTCTCGAAAGTATCCCCTGATATCGAATAGACATTTTCATGATCTACTTTATCAGATGAGACTGTGACAATATCAGATTCGTAGACATATTTCCTGTATATGCCAAAGGCTAACACGCATCCCAAGACAATGAAAAAATAAAAAGTCGCGTTGAATTTCAAACGCGTGTGAGCCATGATGATGAACTATAATGTTTTACAGTTCAGTCGTAAACTAAAGACAAATTGTGCAAACGTCGATGGCAAACTTAATTTCCTAGCAACATCGACCTACAAGCAAGAATCGTGTCAGTAATGAATTTTATTGTGGCAGCGTCACGAAAAATTGATCAACAAAATAACTTCACATACAGAGCTTGTGCTTTACGGTTGATTGAAAGTCACCATGACGTTTAATTTGGAATAATAAATGAAAAACACGTTAGAACAAAAATTACTCCCCGGCTGGGAATCGAACCCAGGTCGCCCGCGTGACAGGCGGGAATACTAACCATTATACTACCGAGGACTGTGCAAAAAGTTACATTAAACAGTTAGAAGAATATTGTTTAACTATGCCTCAATGCACGTTTACTACCAATACAATAAAACAGTGTTGTTGATTAACATGACATTTTATTATGTTATACTAAAATAGTCGTTTCATAAAAGTAAAATTAAAAAATTTTGTGTGGAAATCAAACTTCGCGGTCAATTCACAAAAAAGGCAGTTTGACAATTAAGTTACGCAAAACGCATTTTAATTCAAACTAATTTTACCATGCTTCCACGTTGTTAATGCGGGAGCAAAATTTGCATATGACACATGAAAAATTGATTAAATATAAAATTTATAAGCGAATTACATTGTTGGCTTGGTAGCACTTCGTCGAATGCTGTTAGATTTTTTGCGCGGCGTGCGACGAAAAATGAACTCGATAGGACATTTTCGTAGTTCGGTTTGGGATCCGGTTTTATTGATAACTCAGATTTTATCCATGCAGTTCATATTTTATACGTCGCTTGGATTTTGGTGTGTTCTCTTCGATTTCTTCACGGGTTCTTACCGGTCGCTAGATCAACTATTTCGATATCAAGTAAGAATAGTTATTTGCTCGGAAACTTGTAAAAATGCTGTGCATTTTGTTTTTTTTCTCTTTCTTTCAGACGTTAAACTTCAAAGAATTTAGCGGACGAATTTTAATTGTAATATTTCTCTGTAACGCGTTGACGCTGTAAGTTCGATTTTTAATTCGATTTTTTTAATGTAACTTATTTTTTGACACGTTTTTCAGCGGATTCGGTTTATTTTTCATCGTAAAACGTGCCAAATTGTGTTTGGATTTTACATTAACTGTACATTTTTGGCATTTACTGATTTGTTGGCTGTATAATTTATCGTTCGCATGGTCTGCGTCCTGGTGGCTATTGCAATTCGTTTGCAGTACGATTTCGACAGTGCTCGGCGAATTTCTCTGCATGCAGCACGAAATGCGAGCGATTCCGGTCGGTTTGGGACCTAGATCGGAAGTTTGAAAGACGTTTTTCGATTTCAAACCTAAATTTCTTTCTTAAATAACCCTCGGAATCTCGAACTATAGACAACAACCAATTTTTCGTTAAACGATTTCGAAATAGCGATTCGCAGGATATTATTACAGTCAATTAATATTTTGTTGACCGTTTCAAAAAAATGTTTGATAAACTGCGACTTGTTTTGGTTTCAAAAAAATAAAAATATTTTTTTACATTTCAATTGATTCGTTCGTGAATCTTCGTTTGGTTTGACCAAAAAGTTGTTTTTGTTATTCGCTACTTAGCTTCAAACTTATTCTAATTGTATCATTTTTCGGTTTCAAGAATAATGGCTGATAAAAATATAGTCAAAGAATATTATTTCGTAATAGTCGGTTTGTACGATAATCCAATCTTCGAAATGGAATGCTACGCTGGCCCGCCGAAAAAAGCTGTCAGTTTTGGTTTGTTTTATTTTGTTGATGTTATAACCTTGTTTGAATTGTTTTAACGTTTTTTAAAGGATGCTGACAATCGTCACTTGAAACAATTTGTCGCACATGCTGCTCTCGATTTGGTGGACGAAAGTTTATTACAAAATCCAAATATGTATTTGAGAACTGTAGACAAGTTCAACGAGTGGTTCGTATCAGCTTTCGTCACTGCAAGCAGTAAATAGCAGTTTGTCAAAGTTTGTGTGGACAGTCAACCCTAAGCGTCTGACATTTGGACATCTTTGGGATCCGTTAGAACCAAATATTTTCCGTGCTACATCTATTCCACATACGAAACTGACACTGTTTTTAACATACTTGAAGGACTTATACATACAAATTTCCTATGGCACGGACACAGTTGGAAAATTCCCAAATTGTATGCAATTTTTTTAAATCTGGCAACTTTTCATTGTTCAGTGGTATATTTTATTGTGTCAAAGCATTTTCTGATTCCTACAGTTCAATAATTTTCGATTTCTCTATGAAAATACTTGTAAAAAGGTTGGAAAAAAAGAAAAGTAACTTAACATTGTCGATATAGTTCATTAGACAATACGCCTAACTGAAATCCGACACATCAAAGCTTTGAACAAAGCTGTCTAGTGCACTATAAGGGTTGACTGTTGGTTGAGAGCTTAGGATTTCTTGCGATTAGTTTTGTCTTGTCAATACAATAATCACATTGACTGGTTTTTTTCTTTAGAAATGAGGTTTTTGATGTTGCATAATCAGAAAAATGAGGATGGGATTAAAAACTTTTTCCAAGAAATGTACGAAATTTATATAAAAGTAGGTGAAATAAAAATTTTCAACTGTTGTTGCCTTTACTCTATAGTTTGATTTACTTGTCAGCATTCCATGAATCCGTTTTACGAATTTCAAACGCCGATAAAATCAGCAGCCTTCGAGAAGAAGTCGCAGTTTTATGGGAAGAAGTTTCTGACTGGATAATAGCGAATTACTTTTTTCAAAATTTTTTTCGTTTTTTCGTTTTGTATATTATTTTTTTTGAGTGATTGCGTTGTCTAAGAAATCATTGACACCAAAGCTGTTTATTGAAATCACGTTTACGTGACAAGTAAAAGAAAAAAGGAACTAATAAGTCATTATTAAAGCATATCTTGTGATTAGCTATGCTTGTAATAATGCCTTAATTTAATCTTCTGCATAGACCAGGCTAAGGTTCTTCGAATATCGAATCAGGTATTTAACGACCAATTCACAAGTTTGATTTTTCGGAATGACAGCATCGAATTCAATGTTTTTACATTATCCATTTTGACCGAGACGTTTGTACCATTTTTATATTGTTTAATTACAGTCGATTTTGTTAGATAATTTTTGGTTCGACAAGCTGCACCTAAAACAAAAAAGTTGTTAAAGAAATGATAAATCGAGGAAGATTTGGTTACTTTGATTTTCTTGTCTGTGCTCAATGGAACTGGTTCGTAGACGAGGGTTTTAATGGAATCTTCTCTTGAAATTCACTTTCTTCTCTTAATATTCTCTTTTCTTTGTTTAAGAGTGACTTTGCCAATTTTTGACAGTTTTTCTAACATTCAGAAAATGCGACTTTATCCGATCGGTCTGAAAATTTTTTTATGTAAACTAGAACTATTTCGAAGGTCTGTC